>PVJN01009303.1:0-61369 GCA_004026805.1 Lasiurus borealis | reverse complement strand
AATACAGCTCTCTGATTCCCATTTAATGGAAGAAGTAATAAAGTTTAATTGTATATTTGAGCACAGGGCGTCACTTCCAGTACATCTGATCAATAATTCATTGATTGCCTTTGGCTCAAAAGTAATGTCTGAAAGAAAATGTAGCCCGAGGGAGTTTATCTAACAGTAGCTTCATCATCTCTATTAATTATGCTTTTCCCGAATTTGGATCATTAGGCTACCAAAGTGACAGCAGATGGTGAGCAAACTGGACACGATGCTGAGAGGACCAGCACAAGAGCGAACTCCTTAGGAGATTTCATTAAGGGACTTGTCCGGGATGCAGAAGGTATGACACCAGGTCACAATGTAATCATCATTTCCTCCCAACAGAAAAACAGAAGGAAGGATTATAGAGGACGGAGCTTTCTCTAGCAAGAGATGTCACTTCTAAGTTTGATAGTTGGATTTTATCAAGTTATTCAAGGGTATTATCTGCTGAGTGTTAAAGTAGTGAATTTACAACCTGTAAATTTGTCTTCATAAGAACAGATAGAAGTAAACTGAGGGTACTCCTTTAATAATGCTTCACATTATTAAAGTGAAGTGGCTCTGATGGTTAAATAACTAATGGGCAAATTACACTTTGCGGTTGTTTGTATTCAAATCTAGTGAAAAGATGTTTAATTTTTTAAGCTAATTTTGTCAATCTGCTCGGAACATTAAAGCAGCACTTTAATTTCTCAGAATGCCTTTACAAACACTTGGTATGGTTGCAATGAACATCTGTTGCTGGGGATGTGGAGGTACTGCCTTCCCCGCAGCTACAGTGCCTTTAGCCCACAGTTCTCTCTCTAGGAGTTAGTTCTTGGCATCTGCCAATCTGATGGAGAATGAAAGTGGAAGCTACCTTTGGGCAAAAGCCCAGAGTGAGAAACTCTTAAGGAAAACAGCTAATAAAAAAAATTAAAAAGCCCACTAGTTCTGAAATATCTATTAAAATATAATAAACATGCATTTATCTTTAGAAAGTAGAAAAGAGGTTGGATAATTTTTGTGGCTTTGCTTTTCAAAGTGGAAACATGTTTATTGCTCTACAGTGATCTGCATTTTAGGTAGTTTGCTTTGTAAGGCAGCCAAAGAAGGCAGCCCGTGAGATAAACCTTCCAGGCAGATCCTGGCAGGCCATACTTAGGGATCACTGGTCCACGAGAGACAGAAACTCCCAAAGATTCCCCACTGCTAGAAGCAACAGCGTTCTAATCTGAGGCATAATCTGAGGCAAAACATGTCAGGATCTGAAAACGAAATTGCTCAACTGGAAAAATCTCAGTTAATTCCTATGATTAATCCTCTGCCTGATGAAGTTGTTGTGCTTTTCCTGGTTTTATTTTTCATTAATGCTACTTGAAATATCTACCTCCTCCAAATGAAATACATACATATATAATATATGTGTGTGTATATATATATATATGTATTATATGTATATATATACACATATAATATATATACATATAATACATACATATGTAATATATTATATGTGTATATATATGTCATATACATATAATATATACAACATGTATATATTATATACATATAATATATATATATTATATATCCATCCCATTGCAGGCAGAGCTATTTCACTGTGCCTGGGTCTTTGAAGGCACTCGACGATACTCCAGACACTTTCCTTTTCCTTCTGCCTCAATCTCAAACATTCAACACCCAGAAACCTATTCTGGGAACCAACTTTTATCATTTCAGTCAAACAGTGGTGCCTAAGAATGAACGTTAATACACTTATCAGCATGGATTACTTCTCTACCTGGTTCCCCCAACCTCCCAGTTTGTGCACCACATAAAGGCCACCAGCAGGGGGCGGAGTGAAAGTGATATTTACTTCAGGCTTTGCTCACTACCCACAAGCTGTCCATCAGAGAAAAGGGCTCAGCATCATCGAAGGTGTCTCTCATGCCCTCAATCGGGCATCAGTCAGGCGGTGTGGTTGTGGCTGTCTAAATGGGGCCCCTTTTTCTCTCATTCAAACGAAGTGCTGTGAGGGTTAACCGTGAGCCTGTGCCTGAGGAATATGCGGAGACTGCCCTCTTCTTCCACCAGGAACTAATATAAATGGTTACAAAAATCATAAGGATAGCCCTTCATAAAAGAACTTTGCCAGAATTAATCCGACTGTTAATATTTCAGGAAGACTTAAATTTGAATATTCTAGAGTTAAACTAAACCCTGACTGAGATGTATATATGTACTTATTAGTTTAGGAAATTTTATTAAAAAAGAAAAGGAAACTTATCAAAAGCTGTAAGTGGGCAATACAACATATCCACACACCCCTTTTTTTTTCTCTTAGGATGATAATAAATTGGAATAATCAACGGTACTTTTAGGGGTTTTTAGTGGCAGCAAATGGCTGTGGGAGAAGTGAATGTTTTGGCCTGGCTTTATCTTTTTCTGTTTCAGTTTTAGATGGAATACCTTACTCATCCTATCTTCTACCATAAGTCATGGCCTCTTCACAGATAATCAATTTCTATTAATCCAAGGTATTCCTATCTCAGTGTAATTTTTAAAGTGTGCTAAGCTATGACTTCTGATTAGGTCATGAATTAACTATATTTTATTCCACACACTATTAGAATTAATGAGTGAACATATATAAACTCATTAGTGTTATGTCCTGATGTATAATGGGACTTAATACATGCTAGACACCTCTAATTTCTGTTTCTCAGATCACATAGTATTTGCCATTTGTGATAAATTTACCCATCAGAGAATATTTTCTTTTCAGGCTCATTGTGAAAAGTAGCTTTGCTTCTCCTGAGGAATTATTTTATTTGTATAATGCATATACTGTGGTAACTCTTAAGTACCTCATTTCTGTCCTCTGCTAAGCCTTGGCTACTAAGATGATAAGTGCTAGATGTAAGATCCTCTGCACTAAATATCCTGGAATGCCTTTCTGGTCCATTATAGGAACAGCCAAATCTACTCTAGTTTTTCTTGAAGTCTAAGAAGTAGAAGCCTTCTTAGATTTAATTACCAGCATGCTAGCACTGTTCCCACATAGTTTGCTGGACCAAAGAGTTTTCAAATCAATCAGTCCATGATTAAACATGACACAGCCTCGGTAATATGTTACTAACGAGAGAGGTGGGCTCTTGAGACGTTTCTCTGGCTTATGTCAAGGTATGAGTGTGAACCAGTTGTCCAAGATAGAGCCACCCTCACTACCTTCTAGAAATATAGCACCTAAGCGATAATGTCTACTAGAGAGTTAGGAATGGCCATATTTGTTTTGTAAAACACCTGATTCAAATTGTTCTGCCAATTAAAATGTGGCTAATAAGGAATGAGAGGCTGACTGCAGCAACTTTCTAACCAAAGACATGTATCATGAAAAAAAGAATTAGAAAGATATATTTTGGAAAGGGTTGAATTAGAGCTAGCAACTCAATCCCTTCTAATAATAGCCAGACGGGAGTGGCAAGAAATATTCAACGTGATGAATAGCAAGAACCTACAACCAAGAATACTCTATCCAGCAAAGCTATCATTCAGAATTGAAGGGTAGATTAAGAGCTTCACAGATAAGAAAAAGCTAAAGGAGTTCTTCAACTCCAAACCAGTATTATATGAAATGCTGAAAGGTACTCTTTTAGAAGAGGAAGAAGAAAAACGTAAAAGATAAACAATTATGGACAATAAATACGTATCTATCAAGTGAATCTAAAAATAAGTGAATTAAAAATTTGATCAACAGAATACACTGGTGAATATAATAGAATCAGCAGCACAGAAAGGGAGTGGACTGATAATTCTCAGGGGGAAGGGGGTGAGGGATGTACAGGGAGAGACTGGACAAAAATCATACACCTATGGATGAGGTCAACGGGAGGGAGGTAAGGGTAGAGGGAAGGGTGGGAGCTGGGTGGAGGGGAGCTATGGAGGGGAAAAAAGAAAAACAAATGTAATAATCTGAATAATAAAGATTTAATTAAAAAATAATAGCCCAGTGATTGCCAAACTCTCTAGCATGCATCCAAAGCTCCTGGAGGACTTGGGGAAACATCGACTGCTGGTCTCCAGCTTTGGATTTGTTAACTCAGTAGGCCTGTGGTGGGGCCTGCATTTCTAGTAAGTTTCTAGGTGATGCTGATGCTGCTCATTTGAGGACCACATTTCAGAGCCATTGTACCTACCTTCCGTGTGACACTCACCATAGGCTGCTCTACTTGGTCTGCTGAGACGCACCTGTTTCAAGCGCTCTGCCTATATTATCTTTGGAACAGCTCTTAACCATGCCAATCGGGAGAGTTTCTCTAGAGACAGAAATGAATTTCAGGACTCTTTATGTCTTAAAGAAGTCTTAGGATACAGCCTTGAATAGTAGAAATGCCTGTTAGCCAACCCAGAGCCCTCATTCTAGGGGTTTTCAAAGGTAATATTATAGTAATAAGAGTCTGAGGGACAAAGGAGTTTTTAAAAAAATCTTTCAACTTGTTAAATTAATGTTCTATAGAACGCACTTCAGGGAAAGTTGGTTTAAAACTAATGGTAGAACTGCAAGAAAGTTTCAATTCACCAGTTTTTCAAATTTTTATTTGACATAGAATTCGTTTTTCAAATGAAATTTCCCCCAGAATACCAACCTATAAAAGAAAGTCTTGGCAGAACAGACATCATTTGTAATACCCGAAGCACATGGAGAATCCTAAGTTTCCGAGGAGCACAATGTGAAAGCCCATTTAATGCATAATAAACACAGACTCTTATGGTGGGTGTTCCTGCTGGAAGGTATCTTGGAGCCCTAATCTATAACGCTTGTCCCTAGACCAGGCCTCATTTCCTCACCCTTTAAAAGCATGAACACAACTGTGTTCAAGTACGAAGGCAGTTTTGTGTTTAGATATCTCATCACCGATAGTATTTCTATACTCGGTATTTTAAGATAGACTGAATATGGTTGTATCTTACCAGCTGTGTAGATCTTTTGTTTTCAGTTTCCAAGTGTTATACTACATGTCTCATCTTTTAACCCTTTATCCTAAAAAGGATTTGAGCCACTTCTTTTTTCCCCCTATATTTCTTCTTTTTGAGGAAAAACAAAAGCAAAAACAAAGCACTGCTTTAATTACCTGCCCCCCCCACACACACACACACACAAAAAAAAGGAGCATATTTTGGAGAAAAGCATCACATTCTTCCATTTGTTAAGGGTTCACTGGGAGACAGAGATGGTGGGGAAGAGCAGATGTTGAGTGGCATTCTTGCAAGTGGCAGTTTTGTTTACTAATTTGCAAAATTTGTTCTACCCCCTGCAGCTGTAAATGAAAAAGCCAAAGAAGTTAATGAAACTCTAGGAATTCAAGACAAGGCTTTTGAGAGAAATTTGCCACAGCTTCAGAAAGAGATCGATCAGATGATGAGAGAACTGAGGAGGAAAAATCTCGATGCGCAGAAAGAAGTTGCTGAAGATGAGTTGGTGTGAGTAGATTGTCTATTATGTCTTCATTTCATAGACTGAGCTTTCCAAATTGTTTATCGTTTTATGAATTTTTCATCACATATATAAGATACTTTGCGTGTTTTTAGTCTTTATTTACTTAGTTATAATTTATCTTGCTCTAAAATGGGTTAAAAATACATTTTAGCCTATTTATAAATAATAAAGTAATTGATCATTTCTGGTGCCATCCCTTCTATATAGTTAGGCATATGGGCTTGCTTTATTGCATTTATTTGGAACTTTTAAACTACCAAGAGTTTTTTATTTTGATGAAATAACCTTGGAACAAATAAAGATATGAATTTTACAGGCTATCCTATGGGTTTTGTCATCTCACAGAATGCTAAATAAGAGTCATTAAGTAATAAATGCTTAATACTTTGAAATCAGGGTTGGGAATTGGAGGTTGGAAATAATAGTATTAGTGATTTTATTGATGCTAATTAACTCATATTACCACACACTCAATTAAAAAATACATTTTTACATTTGTAGCTAATGTCAAAGTGATGAGATTAATAATACTTCAATAGTGTATACTAAGCTAACAACATCTGAGAACTTACTAAAAATCAAATGATCAAATCTCACCCCAAAACTGCTGAATCAGAAACTTTGGGGAGAGAGCTCAGCAATGTTTTGATAAACACTTCAGGGGATTGTGATGCCTATTAGTTTTAGAAATACTGTTTTTCAAAGACTTAGCCTATCTTAAGGGCTAATATTGCCACTTTAGGAAAATTATAGCGTTAAATCCAGGAGACTCCTGGGTTACAAAGAAAAAGAAAAGAAGATAAAAATCATTACTTCCTACTTTATACATAGAGTTCTGTTCACACTTTCTAACCAAACATAACAGTACTAGTATATTCATACCTTATATTCAAATTAACCAAGGAAATGTCTCATTATGTTGAATCAGGTAGTGTTTATTTTTTTTGTATGTGAAATAAATCACAAAACTTATTTTATCAGTCAAATTATGAGAAGAAGATCCTTTCCAACTGAAATTTTATGTTACTAACAAATTACAAATGTGTGGGGATTCTGGAGTTTAATTTTAAATGGTTGTGTCATTTGTTAGGTATCAATTTTCAGCTTGGTTGAGCATATAGTCAGTCTTCTTTAAATATTGTCTTACTAGAGGCCCAGTGCACAAAATTCATGCACCAGGGGGTGGAGGTCTCTCAGCCCAGCCTGCACCCTCTCCAATGTAGGATTCCTCTCACAATGCAGGACCACTGGCTCCTAACTGCTCCCCTGCCTTCCTGGTCATCCTTAACTGCCTCTGCCCACCTCCCTGAAGTCCCTAACTGCTCCTCTGCCAGTCTGATCACCCCTAATTGCTCTCCTCTGCTGGCCTGATTGCCCCTAACCACCTCTGCCTCGTCCCCCACCACTGTGGCTTTGTCCAGAAGGACATCCAGAAGGATGTTCAGTCTAATTAGCATATTACCCTTTTATTAGTATAGATGTTTCCAATCTTTTAATGTTACCATCTCTTTGTAATAGAATCCAATACCCATAAACCCTGAGGAGGTAGCAGGTTTCATTGTCTTTTGTTGGGGTGGGGGGTGCTTGCAGAGCTGCAGAAGGCCTGCTGATGAAGGTGCAGAAGGTGTTCGGAGAGCCCCGTGGGAAGAATGAAGAAATGGAGAAGGATCTCGGAGAGAAATTGACAGACCACAAAAACAAGCTTGATGATGCTTGGGACCTGTTGAGAGAAGCCACAGATAAAACCAAAGAAGCCAATCGCTTATCTGCAGCAAATCAGCAAAACATGACTGCTCTGGAGGTGAGTCTGAGGGCTCTTTCACCTGTCTGTAAAAACATGGGGTGGGGTGGAAATGACCATGGCTGGCCGAGTTGATGTGTATTTATAGAGATTAGGAATGATAACTCTGAAATGAGCAGAACAGAGAATGATGATATTTCTCCTTTTTAACTCATCAATCACTGTCCATAAAATGTAGATAATTTAAATGATTGAAGATTTTTTAAAACAGTGCAGTACAGTGGAGGGGGCTCTTCACTGGTCTTAATGCCAACCGTGCCACCAACTAGAAGTACAGTCATGGGCAAGTCAATTACAGTCTATAAGTATCAGACCCCCAACAGTACAGCAAGTCTTGGGTATCTTCAAGTACTAATAATATGATTTTATAATCTACCCAACCTAAGCCATACACCATTGTTTAGATATCTGATGGCCATAAGTCACAGAAGAGCAAGTATTTTCTCATGGAATTTGGAAATATGTGGAACAGCTCACTGAGAGACCAGAAAGGGAGATTTTGAGTCTCTTTTGAGTCTCCTTTTGCAATGTGTTCTATGAATCTCTCTCTCTCTCTCTCTCTCTCTCTCTCTCTCTCTCTCTCTCTCACTCTCTCTCTCTCTCTCTCTCTCTCTCTCTCTCTTTCCTGCCCTTACTCCCTCCCTCTCTCCCTCTCTCTCCCTTTTTTCCTTTCTCCCTCGCTGAGAACTAATTCCAGCATGTAATAATTACAAGAGTTCCATCAAAAGGTTGATGGGACTTGGGCGGCTCAACAAGGGTGAGCCACATATGTAATTTACCTGTTGGAAATGGCTAAACAGCACTTCCTCCAAAACCTGAATGGGATTGTGAACTGCCAGACAGCTCAGGGCATTTTATTGCCCCCTGTTGGCCAAACACCTGAACAGCTGTAAACCCTTTGATACCTTACCCTTTGAAGTGTCTATTTCCATCTTGCCTTAGGACAGATTGTGTTGAATAAAAGCACAGGTCCTTGGTCAAGGTAGAGTCTTCAGTTCCCTTCAGCTCTAGCACCTCTGACACTCAATGCCTTTCAAAACTATCTTTCGTCTTTGGACTCTTTAATCATCTACATGCAGCCCCTTTCTCCAGGATGCTGAATCCTTTGTAAAGCTGTGAAAAGAACCCCAGCATTATGGTGCCCTAACAAGGGACACCAACACTCTCTCATCTATCTCATCCTCTCTTTTACTACTTACCATGGCAAATTGATCACTTTTCCCAAGAGTAAATTTGGTACATAGAATGCCACAAATCTGTATTTGATAATTAAAAATCAACAACAGCTATTTTCTCCCTAGAAATAAACATAACCTTTGCTGTTTTCAAAGTACTTGATCCCTTGCAAATATGACAAGACAGACCACAATCTTAACATACAATCTCACCTTCAACTGTAACTAAACATACCCTGCATGTATGTAGAATGCTAATTGAACAAAACTAATCTGGATTTTTTTTTTTCTTATCTAATCATTCCTGTCCATTCTACTTTGGATTAAGCAGAAGACAAATTAAATTTTTAAAGGTTTTTTTTTTTCCCCAATCTCTCTCCAAGAACTTAATCTTGTCATTTTGATAGAAGATTGAAGAGGCTCACTTTTCCTTAACTGATGTATCTAATCTGAACCAATTAGGAGTCTACTGACTTGCAGGAAGTATTAAAGAAAAAGCACCATCTTGCGAGGCAGGATACTGGGCCATCCTTATGTAAGAGGCCCTGGCATGATTCACATCCCCAGTGGTGTGACTAACCTGGAGATGCACCCCTTTATTTTATGGCAACAGTTTAAGAAAGTAAAATTACCTGTGTGGAAAGTATAATAAGCATCTAGAAAGTATTTCAGGAAGAGTTATAGTGGCACAGTAAATGGTGCTTATAGCTATTCCTTCCTTTTAGTCATGTTTAAAACTAGGAGCCACAATTTTTGTTACCCCTCAGCATCCCGAGATGCCTGGAGCTTATATAGTCACTTCTGTAGTTCTAAGTGGTCCTTTTCATATTTTCATTTCATATGCCATGCTTAGGTAAAGGCTTGTTCAAAACTTACTGGAGCAATTAGAAAATCTGATGCAATTAACACGGGAAGGCACAGCTTGTTTAAGGCTGTTTGCCAAGGCTGATGAGAGGTGATTCCCAAGGCTGGTGCTAGATTGGCTAGAAAGGAATGACCTGGAGAGTTTGTGAAACAGAGCAATTCCGTGGACTCTCCCTCAGACTGAGTTGGCTGGTCTAGGATGTGGCCCAGGGTCCATATTCCAAAACTTTTCCTGGGTTAATTAGATGCGCATATAGGTGTGAGAACAACCTATACATTGGTTGCATCCATTTGATGGAATAATGGGCTGAATTTTTAAAATAAATAACTTCATTGTGTCTGTGCCCATTAAGAAGGTAAAATACTAGTAAGGCCCAGCTCAGATGTGATTTTTGTTTATTTTAAGAAAGATAAGCATGTAATTTTTATTATTAAAAACATTTATCAAGCTCCTGCTGAATTCAGGAGATGTGCTGATTACAGAAATTGTTAATGCTAAGTACTGGTCCGCATTGTATGATCCTTGGAATGGCAGCATTAGCATCAGTTAGAACCTTGTTCAAAGTGCAGAATCTCAAGCCCCATTCAAATCTATCAACTGAGAAACTGTGAGTAGGGCCCAGCAACTGGTGTCTTAAAATTCCTCCAGTTATTCAGATGCACTCTTCAGTTTGAGAACCATTGATATTTAGAATAAAAACCTTTTTTATGTCTTTAGGTGACTTGTATTTATTGGGAGGCACACACAAGTAAGCCATTCTTTACACTAGAGTAATTACAGAGGCAAATAAAGGAAGGACATTTCCAACACCCTGGGCTACGATGGGCTTCCCAGAGGACCTGACATGTGTGTTAAGTCCTAAAGGGTAGGCACTAGCTAGTCAAAATAGAAGGTAAAGAATATTCCAGCAATAGCAGAAAACAATACCAAGGCAAAGGGGGGAAAAGGATAAACATTTTGGGAAAATTCAATGATTTGATAGAGTTGGAATAAAAACTCATGTGTACCAGTGAGAGGCTAGAAAGCCAGCAAAGATGAGCCAGACCTTGAGTTGAAAGATAATTTCATTCCAAGACTAAACCAGGGAGTTTTGTTTTTGTCCTAAAAGTTAGTGGATACACTGAAACAGTGGAGTCATGGGCTAAAATGACAGTTCTGGGGCCGGAACTGGTTTGGCTCAGTGGATAGAGCGTCGGCCTGCGGACTGAAAGGTCCCAGGTTTGATTCTGGTCAAGGGTACGTACATTGGTTATGGGCACATCCCCAGTAGCGGGTGTGCAGGAGGCAGCTGATAAATGTCTCTCTCTCATCGATCTTTCTAACTTTCTATCCCTCTCCCTTCCTCTCTGTGAAAAATCCATAAAATCTATTTAAAAAAATTAAAATGACAGTTCTGGGATTTGTTAGTGGTTCATGTAAACTAAAGAAATGGTTTTGTATTGAAAAAATATTGTGGTATAACGCTGGGAAAATGGGTCAGTGTAGTATTTAAAGTCTGTCAGCCATCTACCATATGATGATGCTGTTGATAAGCAGGGTGATCGAGGTTGCACAGGAATGACTCCTGGCCTCATAAAATGTACAGCCTCCTAAAAATTCAGGCATTTTAACCTTTCACTACATGTACTCCTATGATTAATAGAGGCTGGAAGAATCATAGAAATGATGTCATCATAGCAGAAGTTGAGAGAAGTTGATATAGAGCAGCTTGGGCTTAAACACAGGGCTCTGAAAGTGTAAGTTGATCTTAGGAAATGTCAGAGAGAGTAGTAAGCTCAGTCATAGGCTGCATAAATGTCTATAGGAGGTGATGGTTCTGGAAACAGTATTTGGAGGCAATCGTAGAAGGCTTCAAATGCAGCCTTCTAGAAGATAACTGAGTTAGGAGGGCATTTCCAGCAATGGAGAGAATGCAGAGGGACTTTGTGCCAATGGGCAAAGAAGGTGAGCAATTCAATTAAACAAAGGAGCAAATCCTTATTCTATCTAATAAAAGAGTGATATGCAAATTAACCATCACTCTGCTACACCCACAAATCACTCCCACCAGCCAATCAGGAGCAAGTATGCAAATTAACTCCAACCAAGATGTCTGCAGCCATAGGAGAGAGCAGGAGGGAGGCTTGGGTTTCCCTGGAGATAGAGGAAGCCAAGCTTTCCACACACCCTGACAGGCCCAGGCCTCCACTCAAGGCTACAAAGTTTCAATTACAGAAAATAAATAAATCCCAACAAAAATGGCAGCAGCCATGGAGATGGAGAGAGCAAAAGGCTAGGGTTGTCCCCAGTGATGGAGGAAACCAAGCTTATGCAGCCCTGGTCTGTTTTGGCTCCTCTCAAGGCTACAAAGTTTCAATTATAGAAGATAAATAAATCCCAACAGAAATGGCTGTGGCCACAGAGCAAGCAGGAGGCTTGGCTCTGCTCTAGGCTACCAAGTTTCAATTTTAAAAGATAAATAAATCCCAGATATCAGGGCCTCTGCTTGGGTCTTCAGGGGACATGGCCAGTCTGCAAACCACCACAGGCCCCTCACCCAAGCTGCCCCACAACCAAGGGAACCCCTACCCTGATCTAGGACACCCTTCAGGGCAAACCAGCTGGCCCCCACCCATGCAGCAGGCTTCTATGCTATCTAATAAAAGAGTAATATGCAGATTGACCATCACTCCAACACGCAAGGTGACTGCCCCCATGTGTTCAAAAGTTCCTGCCCCCATGTGGACACAAGATGGCCACCACAAGATGGCCAGCAGGGGAGGGCAGTTGGGAAGGACCAGGCCTGCAACAGAGAGCAGTTGGGGGTGACCAGGCCAGCAAAGGAAGGAAGTTGGGGGTGACCGGGCCTGCATGGAAGGGCAGTTGGGGAGGACCTAGGCCTGTAGGGGAAAGCAGTTGGGTGGGGGGGACTAGGCCTACAGGGGAGGGCAGTTAGGGGCAAACAGGCTGGCAGGGGAGCAGTTAGGCATCATTTGGGCTGTCAGGGGAGTGGTTAGGAGGTGATCAGGCTGACAGACAGAAGTGGTTAGGGGCACTCAGGAAGATAGGGAGTCAAGCAGTTGGGAGCCAGTAGTCCTAGATTGTGAGAGGGATGTCCTAGATTGGAGAGGGTTCAGGCTGGGCTGAGGGACATCCCCCGACCATGCACAAATTTCATGCACTGGGCCTCTAGTAACTTTATAAAAGGAAGGATTAAAAACAAGCAAACAAACAAAAAAAACAAATAGTGACTTGCTAGATAAAAGATTGACTGAAAGACAGCTTCTGCTGGCTTTTAAACCAACCCAAACATGCATCATTCCTCTCTTGCATGTACACACACAACATATACAAAAGGTGTTTAATTTACTGAGCTCTGGAATGAATTAAGATCTAATTAGAAGTTAAAAGTAGAACTATAATCAACTGTAGTATTCAAATAGAATCACTCAATTATCCCTATGGCATATTTTTGGAGGATAATTCTGTATACATGGGCCTCCTTTTCATTCCTTAACCACTTGAATCTATTTTTGAAATTGTATATCCTACATCATTCTCTATTCATTCCCTCTATTTACTTACTTTTATGTCACTCATCATTGCTTAAAAATATACATTTATTTTCTCATTCATTTTCTCCCCTTTCCAAATAAGCCATGAGAAGTGCATCTTCTTATCTACTCTATACCCTTGGTCTACAACAGTGTCTGCCACTTTTTTTTTTCAGTGAATAAATAAAGTGCCATGAAACAAACACACAAAAAGTCATACGTTAGCATGGTCAGTGTAGCTCAGTGGTAGAGTGTTAGCCTGCACACCCAAGTATTGTAGGTTCAATTCCCACAAATGCATGTACCTGGATTGCAGGTTCATTCCCTGGTCCCAGTCAGGGCATGTAGGAGGCAACTAATTGATGTGTCTCTCACATCAATGTTTCTCTCTGTGTCTCTCCTTTTCCCTCTCCCTCTCCCTCTTCCTTTCTCTTTCTCTCACACTTTCCCTCCCTTCCATTATCTCTAAAAAAACAATGAAAAAAGTATCTTCAGATGAGAATTAACAATGAAACAAATAAACAAACAAAAATTATTAAAAAGTCATATGTATACTTTTATTAATATTTAAACCCTCCAAATATGCATTTTTTCCCTTGGCTTAAAACTAGATTCTGTCAGTGTCTAATCTGAAAGTTAGCCACCTCTGAAATCTCCAGCTCATTACTTCTGCTTTAGTATGATAAAGAGCACATTCTGATCTTGCATAACAGTTGGTTCCCTGAAGTGACTCAAATGGAGCTTTTACAAAGATTCTAGCTCACTACTTAATTGAAACCAAAATGTGCGCAGCTCTTCCTAATGTACGTGTGGAAATATTCTCCCTCCCACTGGTGCAGCATTGTGAAGTACCTTGATTCATTAATATAAACAAGCTATGTTGAAAAAAAATTTTTGAATGTCTGTACATGGTATAACTTTAAATCAGTGCATGCAAAAGCTAAGGGCTATAGTTATAGAAAAGAATGTCAGATCCTTGAAAGATAAAATATGACTTGTTATCAGAAGCATCATGATTACCCCTATATTTATTGTCCCTGAAGAGGGAATGACCTATCAAAACTCCCTCTGTTTTAGCCAGTGTGGGAGTAACTGATGAGCCAAATGTCACCATTCAAGTTTCAGGAATGGACCCTAATTTCATTTATTCATTCAAGCATATTTATTGAGGAAACTCTTCTATGTATTGGAAATACAATTATATATAAGACTGTTTTTATGGAATTTCTATTCTAGTGAGGAAGATAGTCACTAAATCGATAAGTGAGTAGTATATAAAACGGCCATAAACTCTGGAGCATGGGCTAAAATAAAAATAAGTGATATGTTCAGTGACATTACGTGATGCATTCAATACATTATCCTCCATCAGCTACCTACAGTTCAGCAGGCTTGGTTTCCACTGGTCCCTATATATGAATATTGTGATTAATTGGTGTTACTGATTTTCATTAAATAATATGCACAATTAAGGTGGTTTAACCTATTAAAAATAAAATTATATTATCTACCTTTAGTTGGTTTGTAGCCATCCAATAGAATATGACTCAGATAAATGGGTGCTCAGAAGAAGAACAAAATAAGATAACATAATAATAAACAATTACATCATGTTTACTATATTCCAGGCAGTGTTCTAAGCTAGTTCTCAAATTTTACAGTGTATTTCAAATGGAGTTCTTATTAAATGCGAATTCTGAGTTGGTAATTCCCAAAAGGCATTGAGATTGTACATTTCTAACATGCTTCTGAATGACGCTAATGCTTCAAGGGGCCACATTTTCAGCAGCCGGGGACAACACATTTCACGTGATGCTAAATTACTTGCCCAAGTTTTATTCCTTGTGACAGTGAGCAGGGCTTGGATCCCAGCCAAAGCAGGCTGTAGCCTGAATAACTGTCCGCTTGTATATAGAAAATAATTGAGATAGAGATAAGTGCTATTTTGGGTAGGTGATCGGGGAAGTGGCCATTAGCAGAAGATGAATGAAGAAGCAAGACAAAAAACTGAGGAGGGGAAAAGGTTAAGGGGACTGCAAGTGTAAAGGTTCGGAGGCAGGAATAAGGTGTATGTACCTGGTGACACACTGAAGTGGTTGGTGAAGAAGCAGGGAAAGAAGGGAGTGAAATTAGTGCTTTCCCTGTGCAAATAAGAAATGCCATTTCTAGAATTAGAGAGTCAGTGCTTTCATAGCTCAAGACCCAGGCTGTATCGTTACATAGACCAGGGTTCGGATCTTAGCTACATTATACTAACTGTGTGGCCTTGGGAAAGTCACATAACTTGTTCAATTTTCTATTCCTTTTTTTTTGTTTGTTTTACTTTTTATTATTAAATGTATTGGGGTAACATTGGTTAATAAAATTCTATAGGTTTCAAGTGTAAAATTCTATGACACATCATCTGTATATTGCATTATGTTTTACCACCAAAGTTAAATATTCATCCATTACCATATATTTGACCCCCTCTACCCTTTACTACTCTCCTCCTTCCCTTTACCACTGGTAACCACCATATTTTTCTCTCTGTGTGAGTTTTTGTTTTTTTCTTATTTATTCCTGTTTTTTTTTTTAAGTGATAAACACAGTACCTATAGATTTAGTGTAGAATTAAGTAAGAAAGGCTTATAAACACCATGACACATTATTAAGGTCAAAATAAATACAGGAAGTAACATTATTGTTAATGTAAAAGAATGTAAATGGCAGAGGCTTAAAATTATAATTGATGCAATTAAATCCTCAGGTAAAAAGATGATTGGAAGAATACAAAGGAGGCAGAAGTAAAAGAAAAGGGGAAAAAAAAAAACAGGCAAAATTATGCCCCAAATAAAGAAATAGCACTATTTCTCTCTCAATGATTTTACTCTTCTAAGTTCCTGATGAGTTTCATGTAGTGTTGAGATAAGCTATTAGTTTCAAAGAAAACTTAGAATCTGCTTTCTTCGTAGGAGAGTTTCCATTAAGTTTATTCTTCCGTGTGATAGTTTCCCTTTCTTTAAAAAAGTACTTCTTTTAAATTCCCTTAAAAATTCAATTTCTTTCCATTTTTTACAGACCTCCCATAGAATAAGTCTGCTTATGTAGATGCTCACAAAATACTCATTGGCACATAGATTCTGTAATTCAACATCTAGTTTCAATGTAATTCATTGTGCTACCACATGAATTATATATTTAGCACTTACAATTTAGTTAATAAATGATGTTCAGTCTGGCCAGCATGGTTCAGTGATTGAGCATCAACCTGTGAACCAGGAGGTCACTGTTCAGTTCCCAGGCAGGGCACATGCCAGGTTGCAAGCTCAATCTCCAGTGAGGGGTGTGCAGGAGGCAGCCAATTGATGATTTTCTTTCATCATTGATATTTCTATCTCTTTCCCTCTCCGTCTTCCTTCTTTTCTGAAATCAATAAAATATATATATTTTTAAAAATGAATGTTCGTTTTGCTTAAAAAAATAGTTTTTAATTCCTCAGCTACCTTCCCATAACTTTTCTTCTCTTGGATGACTTTTTCACAATGAGATGAAGAAAGTACCTTACAGGCATTTAAATAAAACAACTCTTGGAGGATTGGCTAAGTTTGTACATATCACTCTCAACCAGCCTCATTGTCAACATGGCATACCTGTTTGCAACACCTTTGATGAGACAGCTCAGGGAAGTTGGGAATATGGGGCTGGATAGGGTGTTACCTAAAAGCATTTTGATGGTATGTTCACGCTGTCTTACAGGAAATGAAAGAGGCTATTGAAAGTGGAAAACGACAAACTGAGAACACTTTAAAAGAAGGCAATGACATCCTTGAAGAAGCCAGTCGTCTTGCAGATGAAATCAACTCAGTCATAGACGTGAGTATTTATTTGATTAAACCCAAAATAAAAAGAAAGATGGTATAGGCTTTCACCAATGGGAATCAATGAGAAGTCTCAGTAATATAAGCAAATGCTAGCGTTTTCTTCTTGTGGGTGTAAAATTGTTTTTACATTTTTCTATTGTGACTGTGCCCCATCTTTTGGCAACAATTACAACTTCAAAATTTTCTCCAATAGACAGTAATGTCTCTGTGAGGGTAGTCATCCACTCCCGCCAGCCTAAATTTTCTCTCACACTGAAGAAGGACATTGCTTGTTGCTAGAGCAACACTTACAACCTGCTTCAATATCCAGATAATGTTAGTTAAAAGAGGAAGTTAAATCTACAAACAGACTTTTAACATGCCTTCTAATGCAGTGGACACTGTGATATATGATGATATAAACATAAATGGTCTAAAAGATTCTAATGGGGATCATTTTGTGTTATACCTATGAACTGACATTTTTTTAAAGATACTTTTCATTCTTCTTGGTGTAAATTGGCTTCCTATATTTCCTAATCTCTTTCATTAAATAACAGCTTTCATTCTCCATTTCCTTTTTGCAATGTTAGTAAATTTGAAGCTTCGTAAAAAAACCAAGGATGCGTAATTATATCTCAGAGAGTAATTAGTAGATGAGTGAAGGCTTGGACTCACTGACTTAAAACACCCTCTTTTCTCTACATAACAGTATGTTAAAGACATTCAAACTAAATTACCACCCATGTCTGAAGAGCTGAAAGATAAAATAGATGACCTCTCCCGGGAAATGGGAGACAGGAAGCTTGCCGAGAAGGTGTACCAGGCTGAGAAGCACGCAGCTCAACTGAATGCCTCATCTGCGGTCCTTGATGGGTATGTCATCTGTTGTTGGAAATGTCAGTGTAACTTGACACTTGCCCAAAATTTTTGAGTAACAAAAATGGTAGACAATCGCTTTCAAATTTTGATTTCTTATAATTATGAACGTACGAGCTACATGGCCTTTCCGTGGAAGAGCCTAATTAGGGTAGTCTGGGCAGAGCTCTACTGGAGCCACATCAAAAGTCCAAGTTAAAAGTACATTCAAATGTGGCTTGGTAGGGAGTGAGCATAGCCCCAGGCTACGCTTGGAAAAAGTGGGTTTTGTTCTTTATTGGAGAGCACAGCGGCTGCCTTATTAGCATTTTAAATAATAATGTATAAATACACATTCTGCTTCAAATGTGTTTTATATTTTTAATGAAGTCCAAACCATACATTGTTAAAAAGGTGGCTTTTGAAAATGTAGCCCAACATAAAGACTTAGGTCTTTTTTTCCTTTCAGACTCCGGGGAGACACTATGCCTTCCTCTGTGATTCTTAAAAAGGTCAAAGGAGGGAGGGGCGAATGGTGAGATGTGTTTGACTTATGGACAGCCTTCTAGGTAAAACTGGGATGCTTCCCTACAATTATGTAGGTGCTCTAGCCCCAAGAATCATTTTCCCAAGCAAATTTGTATTTAATATAAGACGTGTGTAAAATTCTGTTCCAATTTGTAATGCTTGTCGTTACAAAGGAAAATGTAAATGTTTGAAGACCCAGGGCACGGTTCATACACAGTTCATTTTATAACAAACTTTTGCCAACTTAGCATGAAGGGCAGTAGATGGAACAGTAAGCTAGAAATCTGTAGATGCTGGTTCCCACTCCTTAATTGGCAAGGACTTGGAGCCAACATGTTGGACATGTGACCTGAAACAAGTTTTTTTTAACTTTCTGAGATTCATTTATTTTCACCCTAGAGAGATTTTGTGAAATTCATTCTAGAAATGTGGTACAAGTGCTCTAAAATGAGCAGCTTGCTTCACGAGTGATGAAAGCATCATCTCACTGCACAGACTGGCCTGATACACATGGTTACAGAATCTGTAGGGGGTGCTATGGGTATTTAATAATACGTTCATACCATTTCATAGCTGAATTATTTAGGAAGATGAGTTTAAATGGAAAACTATACCATCATGCAGTAATGGTCCACTATGGTTGGAATTATTATGACTGTATCAGCCGCGGTTATTTGGAAGCCATGTTTTGTAAGTAGGATGTTCCTCATTTGACTGTCAAATGCTCTTTTATTGGTTAATCCCCACAGAATCCTGGATGAGGCCAAAAGCATCTCCTTCAATGCCACCGCAGCCTTCAACGCTTACAGCAATATTAAGGACTATATTGATGAAGCTGACAAAATTGCCAAAGAAGCCAAAGGCCTTGCAGATGAAGCTACAAAACTGGTAAGAAATGAATAGGATTGTTTATGCACTGAGAATGGAGGCCCAAGTGTTTGAGTAACTCTAAAGGAGATCTGGAAAATCCTAGTAAAACAGAATCTTCATTTTGAATCATTTTCAAAGGCTCCTTTTACATTTTACTCCAAACAAACTCTCTGTGTAACTGTAATCATAGCAGAACTCTTCTGCCACCCACCACTTACTGCTGATAAAGGTCTTGAAATTACCACAGGTGCCAAGGAGGTCTGTGCCACCAGGTCACAGAAGAAAAACAGTCAAACATAAGATGTGAGCAGCAAAATGTATCACTATTATTCCCAATGTCATCGGCAAGAAGGTGCTTTGAAAATTAGCACGTTGCTGATAGTCGCACACAAACTGGTTGGATGTGAAGTTTGACTACAAAGTGCATCTATTGCAAAACACATCGCATCATACGGTTCTAAACTATCTACACTGTTTTTATCCATTGAAATTTTTGCCTTCACAGCAACCCTTGCCTGCTGTTGTTGTTCAAAATAAACTGGGGTTTTTAAGTATATTTAACACATTGTCTGAGTATCTTCAGGAGTGGCAAATCTTTATCCTTTACATGGAGCAACATTTTTAATACAATATATGATAAGCTGTGGAACTACTCTTTTAGGTTTTTAAGAAAGCATTTCATAGGAAGCATATGAGGAGTTTAAATGTGCAGGACCATTATTTACTCTCTGGATTCACATAAATTATCCTCAAGGCATCAAAATTTTAGAAAAAAATAACTCAATTTAACATTTAGCTGCAAATTAATCATAAATAATTGGTTAAAGAAACAGGTCGGTTTTAGGTTTTTTTGTTTGTTTTTGTTTTGTTTTGTTTTGTTTTGTTTTTGCTTTGATATTGGGCACAAATGCTTTCTTGGATCTCAGGGATATTAGAGATATTCACCACAACCTTAGAGCAGCAGTTCTCAACCTGTGGGTCACAACCAGCTAGCAGGGTCGCCTAAGACCATCCAAAAACACAGATGTTTACATTAAGATTTATAACAGTAGCAAATTACAGTTATGAAGTAGCGACAAAAATAATTTTATGGTTGGGGATCACCACAACATAAAGAACTGTATTAAAGGGTTGCGGCATTAGGAAGGTTAAGAACCACTGCCTTAGAAGGTTCATTTTGTGGTCGTAATGAAAACATCATATCTATCAGCAATTATTCCCGTTTTGTTTTCTCTGGAATGAGTTCCACTGATGCCATTATATTGTTTATCTCTTACTCAAAATAGTGATACAATTATTGCAGAAACTTCTTTGTGCTTAGAAATCCTCTTAAAATGAACCCATTTAAAAAATCTAAGTTCTTTATCCATCTCCTCATAGATAATTTTTTATTTAAAAAAGGACTAATTTCTAAGGTCAGCATTGTCATCTGACCTATGTTTTACTGAATGACCATTTTCGGCATCAGACACAGTGCCTGGCAAATAGCAGGCACTGATGAATGGATAAAAAATTAATGAGTGAATGTCATCTTAATTGATGTTTTTCATGCCTTTTACAATCTCTTGTACCAATAAAAATCTCAATCTTGCTATTGCGATTGCGTTAGCCTAATACACTTCTAACATTTTATGTTATAGAATTGTTTAATTTCACCCAAATTTCATACTATCACTTTACACTTAGGAAACTCTCAATTTTATGCTTCCATGAAATACGTGCTTTTCTTCTGCATTGTGTTTATATGTGATAGGCTAGCCTACCTCAAACATAGAGCTAGGATGAGTGGTAATGCATGGCGACACATCCCCTTGTTACCAGGATTCCTTCTCTCTTTCAATAAACCATGCAAAAATCATTAAATTTCTGAAAAATTACAGAGTAAGCACTAAAGAGAATCACTGAGTTACTAAAGCGCTCACAGTGAGCACAGAGAAGACTGATCTGTCCCGTAAAGCGATGTTTTCCGTTGGAAAAAGTTGGGGGGGCACATGATATCAGGTTGCCAGTTGCTCGGCGCAGGAGTGAAGGAGCGAGGGGCACTCAGAGAATTATCCATTTTTATTCTCATGAATGACTGCCACCCTCTTCCTTACCCGTGGTTTCTGAGACCCGGCCTTCTCCAGATTCCCTTTGCCTTCTCCCTGGCTTGTGCCCACTGAGCAATGGGAGGCGCCAATAAGTGCAAAGATGGAAGGGGAGTAGATGTGTGAGGACTCAGGTCAGGTGCTTAGGGGAAGTGTCCGTCCTGCTAAGTGAAGACTTCTCTGCTGAAGTCACACATTTTCTTTTCTCCTCTCCACCGCATTAGAGTTTAGTTTTCTACTAAACTTCCCTGCACAGCAGCTCTGTTTCATTTAGTCTCTGGGTGCTGTTTTCTGAAAACGGTCTTTTGCTCAAAGTGCAGATTTTAAATTAAATAACCCATATTTCTGAGGAGCCTTCTGTGTTCTTCTTGTATATTTTACTTCCTCGTGAAAAGGTTATGTTACGGCCTGCACTGACTCATGCAGGTATTGAGTGAGTGTGGTTGGTGGGCAGTGCTCGGCCATCACTTTTCAATGGGAACCTTTGGGTCAGACCTGAACTCACTGCCCGCATCCTTCCCTGGGAAAGATGCTGAGCATCTCTGCTTGCTCCCTGCTCATGCCATCAATCTCTCCCAGGCCAGCTGCCACCCTTTCACTGCTCATTTTATTTCTCCTTCCGTTTCTGTAAAATGTGCTTAATTTAAAGACAGATCTTCTAATTCCTAAATTCTGACCAGCTGTCTTCTTCATTAAATTCAGAAAACAGTGTCTTTAAAATTTAATATCACAATAGACCTCCACCGGACAGACACACGGATAACCACAAATGACCTCCTGAGTATTTCCCTCTCACTCTTTCACACACGAGTCCACACTCTTCACAGAAGGAACACGTGGTATAGAGCAGCGGATCACTACATGTAAATGACCCCACCATCTCCAAACACTGATGCTGGGATCTAGAATGGCAGCATGCTCCACATTTTCAGAACGGATAAGATATGCATATCTCCACAAAAGGTAGGAAATTTGCACAGAGAAGGACATTTCAAAGGAAAAGGAAAGTTATTTTCTCTAGTTAGTTTGAGATAATGCCTGTATATCTGTTTGACTATCGATATCATGTATCTTTTTTCAGTTAATAAGATTAAGTTCTAGTGGTATGCTGGAATTTCTGAAATAAAATTTGAGGGAGAAAATAGCAGGTCAGAATTTGGAAATTAGAAGCTCTGTCTTCAAATTAAGTACATTTTATAGTCTATTTTGATCCCTTCCTTGGCTTAGTTCCTATACTATAGTCTCCCAAACTTAGAACTTAATTTTTTCATCTAATTTTATTTTCAATCTTCAATTACCTCAGATGATATCTTCCTTTTATTATTGATACAATTAGAGTGCTAATAAAAATGCTTATGAACTACTTATGGATAAATATTAGATACTATTCATACCCACATTTTCAATTTCTCTTTAAAATTTTTACACACATAGTTAATGTACTTGATGTGTAAATAACATTATGAAATACAATCCACAGGGCAATCAGAGATGAATAGAATTTTAAGCTATGGCTAACCTGTAATAATCATTTATGTTTGTTGTCATGCTAATAAAAATAATGCTTTCCAACTTTTACCTGCATAACTCATTTTTTTCTTTATAGGAAATGTTACTTTCCTTCTTATTACTATTCTCTTCTTTAATATTATTAATATCATTACTAATAATTGTTTTTTCTTACTATTCTTTGAGTCCTTATAGTAGCAAGACTCTTTTGACACTACTACTATTAGTTAGCAAAACATATAGTTAAACAATGTAAATCTTGCAAAAGTGTGATTAAACATTAACTCATTTCTAATGCATGTTCAACTAGAAATATGGTAATGTATTCTCTCAGCCTGTCTTACTTAATATTTGCTTTATGTAATTGGATGAACCAAAATACATAAAGAATACTTGCAAGGTCATTTTTGAGTTTTTATTTCCTGCATAAAAAACTGGGCAAATATTAGCACAGTACATATTGCTTTCAAAAGGCCCAATAAAATATAATCAGTCAAATTGTAAACTTGTATACCTTCTATCTCAGTCTGTCATCCACTACTTAGAAATCATTCAAACTGTAATTTTGAGTTTTTATTAATATTTATAAACATTGGAATTTACATTTTATACCAGTGTAGTACTAATGAGAAAAAAAATGACATAAAGCCCTAATTGATATAATTGAATTTGCTAAGAAAACTAGTGAGTATTTCTTCTTTCATCATCAGCAATTCAGCACCCAAACTACAAACTGAGTATTGCACACAATAATAAATAAGAAAAATTCAGTGAGGCTCTAAGTAACCCCCCAAAATATTGAATCTGTGTGTAAAAATTGTGTTCATTAACCCACCCTAAACTTAGTGATTTCTTTTTGTACAGGATACACTCATTTGAGTCCATTTTAAAAGATCTTTTGGAAACAGAGAAGCAATCTTCTATTTATGATCCAGCATTTGGCATGTCTTAAAATTCAGGCACCAACTGTTAAAAATCAGAGAGTTTGTGTCATTGCTCAGAACTCAGAAACTCTTTGGGATGCTGCTGTAACGCAGCATAACTTTGAACTAAGGTTATTCGCGGCATCCGTGCTCTCAGGCCTGCTGTTAGGTGTTCCACCCGCGGTGGGAAAAGTGGGAGATGAAATTGCCATGTTGAGTTTCATTGCAGACATTAACTGGAAAGAAAGCCTGTGACCTCTGAGGTCGTTCTCTAACTCAGTAGATACTTCTCTGTTGCCTTGACTCAAAATCAAGAATCTCTGTGCAGTCCAGCCATCCTGCCCCCAACAGCTTATCTGTTCCTTGCTTCTTGGCAGCAAGCTGGGGGTCCCCATGTGTGCTGGGGCAATGGCTGTCACGCAGCAGGGGGTGAAACCTGTTCTCACTGAGTGACATATTTTTAAAGCCTCTTTTGATTGTCTTTCTTGGTATTGTCATCTGGCTGAATATTCAGTCCCTTATTCTAAGTTTTCATGATTTTGAGGATTTTCTGTTCCATCCCTGAGTCTCCTTTGTATGCTCATTGGCTTCCGGTCTTCCAGAGACTCATCTAGGGTCATCCTTCTTCCATGTTAGGACTCAGTGTGTGAGGCCAGCCCTAATACAGCCTTTCAGCAGATTTCAGGCCAAAGCCATCACTTTTTTTAATGATATTAAATTGGGGTAATTTTTTTTATTACATCAAAGTGTGTTAATGCTATCAGATGACGACAGATGCTTCAAACAACCTGCATGAAATTATATTTTTAATACCACTAAAGGGTTTATAATAAAAAAAAAACTGGCTTGTTTCTTTACATATTTTTAATCACTATTTTATTTTACTATCCTGTAGTATTTTTAAAACATATGTTATAGTAAAATACATTTAAAATCAATACATAGTGATTTTCATATATGAAATTGTGTGACCTTTTTTAATCATTACAGAAGCAGTTCATGTTTATTACAGAAAAATAGGAAATACAGACAGTAAAAGGGAGAAAACATAAAATGTGAATAATCCCACCAATCACAAATAAACATTTTTATAATGGTGTTTATCTGTCCATACTTTTCTCATGCAAAGGGTAATAATTATATAACTATTTTATAGCTTAATCTATCAACTATATCACATGCACATTTTTATATTCCCAAAACATTCTTAAAATGTACTTAATCTAGATTCCATTATTCCTCCTGAGAATTTATTTTATTATAGTAAGAAAGTTATCTCTGATTTTATCAACAGTCTAACAAAGCAAATGTAAATTTTATTTGATATATATTATACATAAACATATTGCAGCTAATGGCCAGACCTTACATATACCCATGCACATTTTGAACAGTTTTCTTTATTAAAAAATATTTTAAATTTAAGATCATATAAGTGATAAATTTACTCAGCCTATTATCCCTTTGGAAATGTTTAAGACTTATCCTATGAAATAAATAAATTTGATGATGGAATAGGTCATAAACCATGCTGTTGAATTTTCAGTTACAACTTTCTTTATAAAGCAGAAACAAGAACAGAAATATTCTGGCTCTGGCCGGGGTGGGGCTAAGTTGGTTGGAGCATCATCCCAAATGCCAAAAGGTTGTAAGTTTGATTTCTGGTCAGAGCACATACCTAGGTTGAGGGTTCAATTCTCAGTCAAGGCACATGTGTAAGGCAACCAGTCTCTCTCTCTCTCTTTCTCTCTCTCTCTCTCTCTCTCTCTCTCTCTCTCTCTCTCTCTCTCTCTCTCTGGAATCAATTAAAACATAAACATGATTTTTAAAAAGAAACATTCTGCATTTCTCCTTAAGGCCAACTCTTTCAATGAATTTAGAAAATTTAGCTCTAATAGATTATTTGAGGAACAATTTAAAATAATAAAATGTAATATAGAAAGTAATATAAATAATAACTTTTCAAATTATTTATTCAAATAATAAATCACTGGGGAGCAGGTTTACCAACCTGGTAAACTTAACTTCAGGTCTCTTCTTCAGATCTTATGCCCCTAATGGAGCCCCCTCTGATAACAAAACACTTAGATGTTTTCATGCTCCATATGGCGGTAATTATTCTCTTTATAAAAAGGATTTTTTGTTTATCTTTTCATTCCACTATAGTACCATTAGGAGGGGCAGAGTCTTTGTATCTCTGAATAATCAGCGCTCACTCTGGTGCTTGAGGCAGCTATACACTTTTATTGGGTAAATTAATCAATTCATTCATCTGTTAATCAATGACATGATGCTTTAACAGGAGTTACTATAAATATTTAGCAAACAGTAGGAAGAGCAAAACTTAGATGTATCAAAAGCCAGTTTTGTGCCAAGCCCTCTGTTAATCTTTATAGACATGTTTTCCTGTATATTTCCTTCTCTAATGATTTTACATTAGCCGCATTTTTTATAAATTGTTATTAACTAATAACATACAACAACCTACATATAGTCATATTCTATTATGTGTGACATGATGAAAGTTAATATATACATATATATATATTCTTTCTGTATATATATGCAATATACAGAGAGAACTTATGAAATACAATCTCTTAAAAAAAACACAATGCCATGCAACTCTGAAACCTCATTTATATTTTACATACACTACAGACACAGCTCAGAAACTCAGACGTGATGCTTATGAATATGTATGAAGTAGAATTAGCTTGGAAAATGCTGCTTCATCACCTCTTCTGATACTGTTGATGTGCTTCAGTGCCTTACTAAGCATTGGTGGAAAAGGAGCTCTCCAAATTCCAATGAGTTGAAACTGTTCTGTTCATCTATAACATGTTAGTGTTCTCCATTCTGTGATCATATGAAAGGCTTGTCTTTTAAACCCGGATTGCTGGCTGTGTGCCATCAGCTCTTTAATGTTTTGAAGTGCTTCTTAAAACACTGAAACCTATCTTATTCCTCCACGTCTCTTGAACCCAAGCATCATACTTCCACTGCCCTTGCCTGAAGTTACAACTCTCTTTTTCTGTCCTGTGCCAGTGATTTTCAGTTGTTGTTTTTTTTATCTCATGTTACACATAAACTACCGGCACACCAAACACTATATTTTTTGCCAATATAACAGAAAAATAAGTAAGATTAATTTACACCAGATGGCTATTGTTGTGTCCACTATTGTCATTTCTTTTATTTGACAATCTAAATTGGTCAGTGACCCTGACGAAAGAGTCAGGTGTTGCATGTTTTAAAAATTCTTACAGGACACCAGAGTCCCATAGCACATTGATTGAAAATTGCTGGCCTGTACCAGTGGTTAGGAAACTCTTTAGTCCACAGAGCTGCAGTTTGCCGACCACTGGACTAAAGAATAATCCCTGCTCATGGTATAAGACAGTGGTCAGCAAACTCATTAGTCAACAGAGCTGCAGTTTGCCAACCACTGGCTTATACTATTAAAATAACCAACTGATCTATCCTTTTCCTGACACATAGTGACACAACTCATCATCCTGGACTAACTCTGATGGTTCATACCTACTCAGAAACTTTCACTGACTCAACATTGCTTATTGTCCAGTTTCCTTAGTCTGACATTTGACCTGTTTTGATATTGACTCTAACCTACCAAATAGCCTAAGCTCTACTACACCTTGCCCTTTAAAACCTCCACAATCCTTTGCAACTGAAATACTTGTCTTCCATCCACACATCAAAATTCCCTCCCTCCCTGTCTTTCCTGACCTTGTTGCTACTGTCCCCTTATATCTGAGCAATGAGTGATTGAATAAGGAAAAAAACACTGGCTTCCTAAAAAACAAGAAAGACAAGATGTCTGGAAGCAAAAGGCAGGCGGTGTTCATAAATGCAAGAAGATAGGAACTTAGCAGCAGGAAAGTCTATCAACAGATGGAATTCAGTCAGAGCTCAGCCATGTTGTTGGATGAGGGGACAAAGGTCCAGTGGAAGATCAGTAAGTTGATTATCATCCCATCAGACTAATCAAAAAAATTCAGGAAAATCAGCAATGTCTAGTATCAGGAATAAAGGTGTGAAATCACTACAGCTTCTGCACAGTAAAGGTTAATGAGAATATTGTAAACAATTTGATATCAAAAATTCACCAATTTGAATGAAATGGACAAATTCTTTGAAAAGCACAAACTATCAAACCCAGAAATAAATAACTCCAATAGTCCTGTATTCCTTGGAGAATCTAATTTGTACTTAAATATCTTCACACACACACACACACACACACACACTCAGGTCCAAATTACATCACTATTAAATTCCAATAAACATTTAAAAAAGAAATAATTTCCTCAGAGAATTGAAGAAGAGAAAATGCCTCACCTCATTCTGTGAGGCCAGTTACTCTGATACAAACCAAACAAAAATATTACAAAAAGAGGAAATTTATAGACCAATATTCCAGAAGTACATAGATATAAAAGTTCTTGACAATGTTAGATAAAATCCAACCACTTATTAGCTTCAAACTAAGGGATTTTTTTTGTGTGTAAATTACTTATCTGATAAAGTATTTGTATCAGGTCATGCATAAAGATCTTTCAAAACTCAAGAACAAATAACCAATAAAAAATTGGACAAAAGATTTAGCTAATTCACCAAGGAAGTTGGTAAATAAGCACATGAAAATATGCTCCACATTAATAGTTACAAGGAAAATACAAATTAAAGCAAAAATAGTGTACAGAACCAATATACTATTTACCATCTTAGCCATTTTTAAGTGTACAACAAAGTAGGGTTAAATATATGCACATCTTTGTACAACAGATTTCTATACTGTCATCTTGCAAAACTGAAATTCTACACCCATTGAACAACTCCCCATTTTCCCTTCCCACCAGCAAAAGAAATCACACACACACACACACACACACACACACACACACACACACAACATGGATAAATCAGATACACACACAACATGGGTAAATATCAAAATAATTAGACTGCATGAAAAAAAGCCAGAGTACATACTGGATGATTCTATTTTATGTAAAATACTGTTAAGTTGCTACCTAATAGTGATAGAAAACAGGTCGGAGTTTGTGTGGAGATTAGGGAAAGACAAGAAGTGGTCAAAGGAAGAAATTAAAAAGAATTGATGGAGCCCTAGCTGGTGTGTCTCAATAGTTAAGGCATTGGCCTATATACCAAAAGGAATTGGGTTCCATTCATAGTCAAGGCACCTATCTGGCTTGCAGGTCCCATTCCCAGCCCTGGTTGGGGCAAGTGTGGGAAGCAATGTCTCTCTCTCTCTCTCTTTTTCTCTCTCTCTCCCTCTCTTTTTCTCTCCCCTCTCCTCACTCTCTCCCTTCCACACATTCTAAAAAAAATCAATGGAAAAATACCTTTGGGTGAGTATTAATAACAAAAAAAGAATTGATGAAAATGTTCTTTACCTTGATTGTGGTGATGCTTTCATGTTAGATCAAAATTTATCAAATTGTAAATATGTAAAGTTTACTTATGCATCAATAAATTTGTTAAAAATGTAAAAAAAAGGAAGAGAAAGAAAGAATATTAGTCATCATAGTCCAACAATTTCCACAGTTCAAAATTTAGCCTCTTTCTAGATGGTGTGGTTCTTCTCCCTCTCTTCTTTCTTACCTCATTGTTAATTTTCTAATGCACAGCAAATCAACTCTCCCTCCTTTTCCCCTATGCCTCGATTTGCACAACCAAGGTTAGCTTTAAAAATGTTGGGTGTTAAATGCTTGCTAGATTATGTTTCTGTAGAAAGGCAGGTATACCTCAAGTGTGTAAGGAAAGCTTTCTCTCTCTCTCTCTGGTTTGACCTAGTATTATGAATGACCCACATGACCTTGATGACTCAGGATCATCATGTCAACATTAGTTATTTTACTATAATAGTATTGGCATCTACTGAAACCTGCTCCATCCCTATTCAAATTGACTCCAAATCCTGAGCTTCAAAAACCCTTCTCTCTATTTAGTTTTCTCTCTATTTAGTTTTGTCAGATAATCAGCTGTCACTCCTGCTGTTTTTAAGCGCCGATAAGAAAATCTTCATCCCATTTTTTTAACCTATTTTGATTCAGGAAAATGTGTTAATAAGGAAGTAATAATGGCATGTAAATTTGAAACAAATATAGAACCTGAATGGATAATTGAGGCTTTTTTTTTTTAAATAAGGTACACTGCATTTGGGCCATTTACATTGACTTTTTTTTCATTGTATATACCTAATGACAAGGTATATACACACAATGTCACTTTTTATTTATGTAGATATTTCCCATATGTTCATTTGTAGATATCATAGCATTATATAATCAAGCTGTTTTGTAAACAATAGATTATTTAGATGAAAGCTGTTAGTATAAACCTTAAAATAAATTTTATTACAACAGTATAAAGTTGTGTAATCTTTCCTAGTTTAATGCTCAAATAATGTGAGTGATAAAGTTACTAAGTCGTTGTAATTGTCTTTGAAGAGTGTTATGTCTGGGATAGCCTGCATTCAGATTTATAAGCTCAGCAGTAAGTGTTTAGCTCTTCCTGCGCCCTGCAATACTTTTCCAATTTAAAATTTAACAAGATCTTATTTTATTTATCTCTTGGTATAAGATATTATGTAATGATTGCTGAGAAGCAAACACTATTGAAATGGATAACTAGACATTCAAATTAAACAATTCTTTTCCCATATCATTGACCTCTTTAATGCAAGCTTTATTAAAATACGCTTTGCCAGGAGATGATGTGGTTCAGAGATTGTCATTTGGAAGACTTTGTTTTGCCATAGTGCCTTGAGATGCGTTTAGAAAAAGAGCAGTATTCTTCCTCATTTCAACACCTAAGAGACAAGAAATGCTCCTCCCACCCCTCACTCCAAATGTGCTTAGGGAGAAAGTCAGTGGATGGGTTTAGATGTTTATTTGCTTGCCTGGTCTTCAGCCCTTGATGATACTGACCAGATATGTCCTTGCAACATTGCCAGTCTTCTGCTCTCACCTACTTTCCCTCTTCACTTCCATAGCATTATAGGATCCTGGTTTCTCTTTGTCCTCTCTGGAGCCTCAGTCACCTTGCTAGCTCCACTTTCTATACTTGTCCCTTAAGTTTTGAGAACCCAAGGGTTCTCTTCTAGGCCTTCCCTTCGCCTACGGGTCTACTGACTTTAACGACCAATATGTGCTGTTAACTTATTCTAAATCTAGAGCCCCGAATGGTTTCCTAAAAGTAAACTCTGTAAAACAACAACCTGCTAGATGCCTCTACTCCGCAATACTCTGTTTTTTTATTGTGATACCTCTCTTTCTCTGTCTTTAGGCAACAGGTCCTCAGGGCTCATTAAAGGAAGGTGCCAAGGGCTCTCTTCAGAAAAGCTTTGGGATTCTTAATGAAGCCAGGAAATTAGCAAATGACGTAAAAGGTGAGTGACCCCTTTTTATTCTTCTTTTCAGGTCAATTGTAGTTGCAATGGGTAAAGCATTTTAGCACGTGATTGGAAAAGTGCAACTGTTTCAGCATGATTTTTATGGTTAATTTTATTAGCTAGATTTAATATAAGTAATCTTTCTCTCCAGGTTTACAATATTTTATCTTTACTCTCATTTTGCATTGGGTAATATTTCATCGTTTGAAACCTAATTTTTATAGTATCCTTTCACCAAATCTAAAGTTCCGTAACTTTTAAATGAATGTATGGTAAAATGTTAACAACACAAAAGTCCACTTTCTTCTGCCTTCAGAGGGATAATCACACAGATAGCACAGAGGTCCTTACGAAACTGTCAGGTTTGTTAGTGGGTCATATTTCTGAAAAGCTTGAACACCTTTTAAATACATTTTTATGTATTTATTTCTAATTCAAGGATCAAAATGAATAAAGTATCTATGTTGATGTAGTATGGGTTTTCCATTTAAAAATTGCTATTCAATTTAGCTGCTCTCTAGTTAAGCTATTATTTCCTTCAAATATCTCTTGTTTCTCATTTGAATTGATTCTCTTTCTCTCTCCAGTCTCACTTTGCTATTTCCTGGCTGGTAGTCAGATTCCCAAACTTCCTAAAATAACCATGCTCCTTCCAAAACATGCTACCACTTCAAGCTTCCTTGTTTCGCAGCATTAACTCTTCTCTCTGGAATGCCCCATCATCCCTCTTTCTTTTCATCTTACTCTACCTGATCTGACTCCCCATCTGAATTACATGCCTCTTATTAATGCATTTTCAAATCACTGTAACCATGGGCTTCAGTTTCATCTTTTTGAGGACAAACACAATATTTGTTTTTTAACTTTGTATGTCTAGTGCAGTGGTCAGCACACTCATTAGTCAACAGAGTGGCAAACCGCAGCTCACGAGCCGCAATTTGCTGACCACTGGTCTAGTGAATAATATCACAGTTACTAGTCAAATCAGAAAATAAACATTTTTTAAATAATTCTTTACCAACCTTAGAAAGAGAATGCTTTATAATCCTATATAATAAAAGGCCAGCGACTGCAATGGCGTAACGACCAAAACAACTGTTCAACCAGTCACTCTGAGGTGCACTGACTACCTCTCAGTCCCTCCCCCGAACCTCCAGACTCCCATTGCCCTGGATGGCGAATGGGAAACCAGGAGGACCCAAGGTGGATGGCATTAGGGCAGGACTGGGGACTGACAAGCAGGTGGAATGGCCTCTTGGTCCCTCCCCCAGCCTGCAGGCTCTGATGAAGCATGGAGCGAACGGGGAACCAGGCTGGGTGATGGCATTAGGGCTGAACTGGGGACTGCTGAACGGGCAGAAGAAGGCCCTGATCACAGGCTAGGCCTAGGGACCCTAACTATGAACGATTTCGTGTGCTGGGCCTCTAGTCATTTATATTTGTCATGCTTTCAACTAATAGTCCATCGTCTCCAATAGAAGCTGTTATGGAATGACACGTTTTGTCTCCTGTATAGATGGTACTTTGATAGTAAAGTGCTTTGGACTGTGTAGCATGGATGAAATAAGACTTCGTATATACATAATTCTAGTCAGGAGATTTCCCTTATAACTATAAAGATTCAAGACCTGTTTTCTATGGGACAAACTAAGTTGATCTCACTAATTTGGGGTCATTATTTGCCACCTAATACCCTCACTGGACTTGGAACTAGGGTGAGGTGAGCAAGATGAGTGATGTGAGTACAGAGTCAGAGCCTGTTTTTATTTCAAATTTTAATATTTTGTTCATTATGGATATTTTTATTAATTTTCATTTTTTAAATATTGTATTAAAATAGTTTTATCTTGATTGCAGAATTTTTAGGTGCCCTTTTACATTTCTACTTGAGGTTAATTCCTGTCACCTCAACCTCTTCTCAGCCCTGCCCTTGCCTCTATTCCCCATAAACTGGTAGTATTATAAAAATTTAAAAGAAATTCAATTTTAGGAATTTTTTTCATGGGAAAAAGAAATCTAAGGGTAGGCATTGTAGAACAGGTTAGGAGAAATGTTCATTAGTTTAAATGTCTATTTCTGTACTTCAGGTAGTACATTATTTAAAGTAATGAAACCCACAAACTACTCAAATAATAATTCCCCCAGAAACTCAACCCAGGGCTCTGACGAAGATGGGAATGTTTTCTTGCTACATTATGACATTCCTCTGATTTGTGGCCAATTACACAAGTTATAAAATGGCTGTTAATCAGGGAAATGCCATATATTACCACCAGGAACTGCTGAAATAGGCCCTACAGAGCAAAACTCTTGACAGCAGCTATTAAAATAAAGATTTAGTCATTTCTCTCTCTATGGCGCCTGGAGTTAGAAGGAATAAAAATCGTGAGGGCAGTCTATCCTCCATATTTCTAATGTGTTACTTGGTTCAATTCGGTAAAATCCAGTGAGTCTGTGAGCTTTGGTATGAATGACTTAGTGCTGCTCTCTGCCATTTTTATGCTGTCCTTGCCTTGAGGGAGTCTGGACTTGCCAGGAGCAATTTGTTTGGCTCTTTAACTTTTGAATATACATTTGTTAAAAGCAAGTTTGCCCTTGTGCACATTTCAGATTTGAAGCCAGTCTACATTGCACTGATTGAATGTCTGTGGAGACAGAAATAGTTTTGTTGATGGATATAAGGCTTGGTTCAAATTGATGATTGAAAGAGTTCAAAGGTAAATTAATAATGCTAGGTGAATTAATAATACTTTTTTAGATTGACAAGAGATTTTTGTTAATAAAGTAGCCAGTTGAGATTCTCATGCAGTATGCACAGGACAAGAAATGAAGTTGAGGATGGTATATTACAAGTCTGAGAATACTCCAATTTTACAATTATATATCTTATTGAATGTAAAGTAACTTTTCAATTTTATTTACTTCTCAGTTTATTCTCATTTCTGTCTTTGCCAAAATTAAGTTAAATTATTTAGTTACTTGGAGCAGATGCCATGTCTCTGAAATGGAAGATGCTCACATGAAATAAAACTAACAATTCCCAAGCCCAAGAATATTGAATCAGTGGATTGCATGGCATGTGGTGCTGTTCAACATAGAACAGTGCCAAAATTATTCCAAACATTAATTTCTATCTAGCTAATCAGTATTTTCCTATTATACTGTGTCCTCCAAACACTCAGTCATTTAGTCAGACAATTATATCAGAAAGGTTATACTGTCGTGAACATACATAATAAAGTAGGCATGGCCCATGTGGCTCAGTGGTTGAGCACCAGCCCAGGAACCAAGAGATCACTGGATTGATTCCTGGTCAGCACACATGTCTGGGTTGCAGACTCAGTCCCCAGTAGGGAATATTTCTCTCCCATTGATGTTTCTATCTCTCTATCCTTCTCCCTTCCTCTCTCTCTAAGAAACAATAAAAACATATTTTTAATATATTTTATTGATTTTTTTTTTTTACAGAGAGGAAAGGAGAGGGATAGAGAGTTAGAAATATCGATGAGAGAGAGACATCAATCAGCTGCCTCCTGCACACCCCTCACTGGGGATGTGCCCACAACCAAGGTACATGCCCTTGATCAGAATCAAACCTGGGACCGTTCAGTCCGCATGCTGACGCTCTATCTACTGAGCCAAACCAGTTTCGGCAAAAACATATTTTTTAAAATGAATATAATACACTTTCAATTACTAACCTCTTAAGTTTCCCTCTTATTGTTTTAGATTAGAAAGAGATTAAAGAAGAATATAGGAGCATGGGAATGCACTGATGTTAAACCAAAATTGTCCAAAGCATTCTCTTACTATTAAAGGTACCCTGCTTTGAATTCACATACTACCATTTGCCAGAATCAGCCTTTCCATAGGCAGGCATGTGAAAGACAAACATGACTGCCCCATTGATTAAAAAACAAAACTAAATAATTTTGAACCAAATGGTTGAAATCAAGCCTGGATCCTCGAGCCTACCATGTTGGGTACAAAGCAATCTTCTCCTGTAGAAATTGCTGATTCCTGATACAGAGTGGCAGTTCCTCCTTTGGAGGGGGAATAGAGAAAATCAAGGAAATAAAAACACTCTGGACTATTTTTAGTAGTGAAAATGAAAGGTGGCAAAATAATGGCCACCAGGGGAGCTATTGGAACCAAAGTGTACTGGTCTCGCTTAAAGGTGTTCAAATTCAGTTTCTGTAAGCGTGCCTTGCCGGCCAAAACCAAGCAGGCCTCCAGGCCCATAGTCAGGCTGCAGAGCTTGGAACTACATGCAGCTTCCATGTCTGGGCATTTGAGTTTCTCATTCCATAGACTGAAGAGAGGACTCCCCTCTCTCCTGATAACTTAAGACTTTGAAGATCCTGCCACAGACAAGCACCCCTTCCTCCTCTCCTCGGTTTCCTACTAGGACCCCCCAGTGTGGGGAAGAGCATATTCAGCTGCAGGTCAACAGCTCTTGGGGGCCCATCAGGCTCTGTGCCCATGTGGAACAAGTTGTAATTGCATTTTGGGATCAGGGAAGAATTTCTCAGTAACATGCCTCTGCATAAACACAGGTCCTATTAAGCGACCACGGAGATCCCCATGCATGGTCAGGGAAAAAAGAGGTAGTCGAAGATAAGACACATCCCAAACCCGTGACAGTAACTGGGGAAAGGGAAGCAGGGGAATAGCATCATGAAAGAGGGCTGAAGTACAAAATAACGGAAAGACTGCGTGTAGCAACCTCGTGAAACCTGTTGGCAGGAGTCCAGGCACAAGCATGCCAGCTTTACTGCTTGCACAGCTGCTCTTGCTTCTGCACAGGCCTCAGGAGCCGGTGCTGGGCCTTAGGGTTGAGGTAGAGAGCAGGCTCTTCAGATATGTCAATATTAAGATAACAAAGGACTAGAGAAGTAGATGAAAAATTATAGTAAAGTAACTTGAGGGAAATTGTACCTCTCTATGCTCTTAAAATATCCAAAGATAAAAAGATAATGTAATGGAACATAATAAAATTAGTAAGTTATAAAGAGTCATCATATTATATAATTAATAAAATTGTCTGTCTCCGGTATATTAAAAAATCATGTAAGTCAAAGGAACAGTAACAATTGTAATAAATTGCATGTATTTAAGTGGAGCCAGTGCTTTAGCCCAGATTCATCTGGCTCCAAAGTTTATGTTTTTAACCACTGCTGAACAATAACGACAGACTTTTTCCATAGTCCAGAAGGTGACATTTTAACCTTCATAGCCCTAACAAGTGTTTGATAAATGAATGAATAAGTGGATGAATACCTGAAAGTAGAAGGAATCTCTCATTACCAGGAAGGTCAAATTCAAGGTTTCTACATGACCTCGTATAGACTGGTCCCTCGCCTATTCCAGACTTTTTGCATCAGAACTACAGATGGTATCCCGGCAGAGGTTAACCTATTTTCTAATTCAGAAAGAGCCTCTAGAACAAAAGATGAAACACATTTGTAGGAAACAGAAGTTATGTGGATTAATTAAATTTTTACAATGAATTCCTAAAGACAGGATATCTCTTCAATTTTTGATAAAGAAGCAAATAAGTGATAATGAGTGGTAGTTCATAATAAGACAAATGTCATGGGAATGAAAAAATTCATTACAAAATGTTATCTAGATGGCAATTTGAACAGGTGATTATATTTAACCAGCAGCTTTCAAAATTAATAGCAGGTCTACAGATTTCACCCTTGTAAATGAAGCATTCTTTCAAAGTATTTATTTGTGCCCTGTTCATAATAAGAAAAAAATAAAATTTGCATTTGAGGAACTTAGCTAGATGATTTTAATAGTCAAATAAAATATTTTCATTAAATCTGGAAATGCCATTCTTGTATTTAGTTGAAAATGAGGGCAATATGCATATGTTTAGAGAATATAAAAGGGAAATAAAATTAACTCTGGTTCTTCTTAAATGAAGAAGACAGAGGATTATAAATAACATTATTGAGAACTGGCAAACACACCAGAGCAATTATCAAACCAATGTGAATTATCAAGCCAATATAAATTATTTTGTTTCTGTTTACTAACTGCCTATGATAAATCCAATACTTTCTCAAAGATCCTTCAATTATTTCTCAAATCTGTCATCTGAAGGAAGGTGTTATTTTCATTTTGTACAGGTAAAAAGTAAGGGAGAGAAGGCAGCTGAATGCACATCTTCCAAGTCTGCAACCTATAATGATTTCATGGCACACACTGCCTTTTCTAAAGGCTAGAATTTTGGAAAAGAAGACATTATTAATGACCAAAGAAATTACTTGTAACAGCTTTATTTTGAGATATATATGGCATAGTTCAATGTTACCAGTTCTAATTTAACTAAACTCTAATTCAGATTTAGCACAGTGTCAGAAACATGGAAAACATAAGTGAATACATATTAGTAGTGGAAGCAACTTACAACTCTATCTAGTGAAATGCATTCTAAATATGTTTATCCAGGGCCATGTCAGAGGTTCAGCAACAAGGGAAACGATATGGTCAGGCATGCCCACTGTCTACCCTTGCTGCCTTGTTTCCCCCCTCACTTTACGAGCTTTGTCTCTGTCACACCCAATGCTGCATGCTGGTCTTCCAATGTGTGAGGGCAAGATGAGAGAGAGAGAGCCAAAAGCTGAAGTGAGTGTGCGTAGCCTTTAGTGATGTGATGCTTACAGTGAAGACAAAGAGAATGATATGGCTGCAGCTAATGGGCATGAGAGGTGAAGAAACAAGAAGAAACCCTACAAAATGTCACTGGATTATAAATCGGATCCTTTTCTTGTTCTATACAAATGCAAGTAAAGCATTGCGTTAGATTTTCTTTTAACTCTCAACAATTCTGTTTCTTTGGCCATGTTACAGTCTAAACTGGACCTCATGCATTTTTCCTTACATCTTGATTATAGCTACACTCTACCTCATCTATCTTTTCATGTAAAGCCAAACTGAGTGCTTGTTTTTTTTTTTAGGGTTTCATGACTATAGTTTTGTTAGTTTTCCTTTTTTAAATCTGCAATTCTCTATACACAATTTATGCTACACTATTTCTATTGAAAAAATATAAAGTGTTTGGACATGGCTTGAGAAATTCTAGAAATTACTTTGAAAAATATGATCAGAATGTAAGAAAGGGTAGATTAAGAAGGAATCAAAGTTAAATAGCTAAAACATAGAAATCAGGCAGGTCAAAATATTCACATTTTTAAATTACTTTTTTAAAAAATATATTGTTACTGATTTTAGAAGGGAAGGGAGAGGGAAAGAGAGATAGAAACATCAATTATGAGAGAGAATCATGGATCGGCTGCCTCCTATACACCCCACATTGGGGATTGAGTCCATAATCTAGGTAATGTGTCCTGACCAGGAATGAAACCATGACCTCCTGGCCCATAGGTAAATGCTCAACCATAAGCCATGCCAACCAACCTCACATTTTAGATTTTTAGTACAGAAAGCAAAGGATCAAAATTATTGTTTTGGTAAGGACAGCAGTAACAATGTTCTTCAGACCAGTCTATCCTCTGAATAATTGCATGATGGCTCTGTCAGTATTGGCTATCAGTATACATAAAATGGTATAAACCAAGTAATGCCTTTTATTTATATACTAGAGGCCCAGTACATGAAAATCGTGCATGTGAGGGGGTCCTCCTCAGTCCAGCCTGCACCCTCTCCAATCTGGGACACCTCGGGGGATGTCCAAGTGCTGGTTTAGACCCGATCCCAGACAGTCAGACATCCCTCTCACAATCTAGGACTGCTGGTTCCTAACTACTCACCAGCCTGCTTGCCTGATCACCCCCAACTGCCTCCTTTTGCCAGCCTGGTTGCTCCCAACTACCCCCTTCTGCCAGCCTGGTCATCTCTTACTTCCTCCCCCTGCTAGCATGGTTGCCCCACTGACCTGGTCACTCCACACAGCCTGCTGCTCATTCGTTTGATCATCCCTCACTGATCATCTGCCAGCCTGGTTGCCCCACATAACCTGCTGTTTCATTGTTACTGTTACTGTGACAGCATCCCTGGCAATTTGCATATTCTTCTATTATTAGTATAGAATTTTAAATGCTTTTCTTTATTGATTAAGATATTACATATGTGCTCTTATTCCCCCATTACCACCACCACCTTCCCACTCATGCCCTCACCCCCCTGGTGTCTGTGTCTATTGGTATTAGTATTTTTCACTCTACACAAATATCTTTCCAGCCAGAATATTTTGAATGCTTCGTTATTTTTTTTTAAAGTCCAATCCAATCAAGAAGCTAAGAAATGAAATTTGTATTCTTCCATTTCCTTAATTGACAAAGACTTTTCAAGTGAATATCAAAAGAGCAGTCCTTTATCTATTCTCAAGAAATTCATATAGATATGACAGTTATCAGACTGGCTTAATTTCTGAAAGTATACTTGTAATAACCTATCCAAAGATACTATTTGAGTACAATGAAAATAACAGGCGTTTAAAAAGATGAATTGTGACTAACACAGGAGAAAATCAAATTCCTTGAAAAGTATATTTTCAAGAACTACCATTAAAAATAATATCATAGTGACTGAAATAGACATACTGATATTTTTAGAGCCATGCTTTGCTGGAATATTTTATGCTTTGTTTTTCAGTGAGGTCAGGTCTTTGTCTGAGAGCTGAAAAGCTGATGTATTACATAATATCATGTGCCTACATTAATGTAGGATAACAGTGGTTTAATCTGTCTGCCTGCAAAACTCTTATATGAAATGAAGCGGATCATTAATTAAGGTGTCCAGTACTCTTTCACACCCAGAACACTGGTGGATAACAATCCTCTATCTTCCTTTCCCTTCCCTGTCCTTTCCAGATGAAAGCCAATAAATGGAGATAGTTCTCCAGGTGCCAGAGGCCTGCACAGCCCCTCTGAGAACTCAAGAAAATTTAGCCAGCACATTCAAGTATAAAATGAAAGGTTTTAGTACACCGCCTTCACACCGCCATTAACGCCCTACTTGTTCAGTTCCTAGTACTTATCTAAGTCAAGGCTCTCTGATACGTCCTTCCCCGTCCACCCACCACTGACTCAACCTGCCTTGCTTCTTTTCATATAAAGGACTCCAGGTTCTTTCTTTCTTTCATATCAGCACCTACTCATCTGATTTTTTTCTAAAGACTGCAATATATACCATTTCATGGATATGCCATATTGATATAAAAAGTTCCCCAATTTCACAAGTATATTTGTAGGGTAAATTTCTGGCAGTAGAACTGCTGAGCCAAATATATGTCTATTTAAAATTCTCATAAACTTTTAAATTGCTCTTCCAAAAAATGGCATCAATTTGCATTTCTACTAACACTTTTGTGAACACTTGGTATTATCAGACATTTAACCTTGTTCAACCTGATAGGTGAGAAATGATGTCTCACTGTTCTTTACTTTACAATTCTTTAGTTTTGATAATGTTGAGTGCATTGTTTTCATTTGGTGGTTGGTTGTTCTTATTTATTTTATTATGAACTATGATTTTTATATTTTGCTCATTATCTTTAAAAATATAGAATATTTTGCATATTTGCCTGCCATTTTGCACATAGGCATTTCTAATCCTCTCTGAATCATTCCAATTGGATATGTGGGTGTATGTGTGTGTGTGTAATATTTCTTAGGTGAAGGTCATAAGATTGCTTTAACTGTGACCAGTTAAAATGGGAGGAAAGAAAGGGAAAGAGGAAGAGAGAAAAAATAGTATGGGGAATGAATAGAGGTGGGGAAGAGGGCTACTGTCTAAGATGCTCTCCTACTTCCTGTTTTGACTACCTGTCCCTAGTAAAATGCAGCAGTTAATGACATAACTTCTGGAATGAGACTGCTTGGATTTGATTCGCAACTCTGCCATTTAATAACCATGCAAATTTAGGAAGCCTATTTAAATGATCTAAGCTTCAGTTTCCTCATTTGTAAATTGGAAATGGTAACAGTACATAACACCCTAAAAGTTATTGTGAGGATTTAGTAAAATAATCCAACAAAGCTGACAAACACCAACTGTGGCACGTCCACGCTGCAGTGACTGCCAGTCCTTCCTGTGACTGAGCTTGCCCAGATCAGACCAGGCAGAACTAGGGTGCCTTCTTCCTGGTCCATTCTTAATGCACCTCTTTACTTGGGGACTTGGTCTTTTATTTATGTTTTGCCTTTCTGTGGAGTTAATCTGAATAGTTAGTATGCCTCTCCCAAGGGAACAATTGTGATGATGTGATGGTATAATGAACTATGTAAAATATATTCAAGAGACAATCTGCTTTATTCAGTCAAGAGAGGTAAAAAGTATTGTGGGAAGCATAGAATTTTGTATCTTTTATTTATTCAGTTCCTATGCTCACTAATAAACATTGTGCAAGAAAAAGAAGACAGATTCAATATTCACTTAGTTTGGAGTTTGATACAGAGTATTAAAGTAGCAAGAAAAAACTTACATAAAGCTTATTTGAAAGCAATTTGTAAAATAGGATTTTCTCTATTAAAAAATATGACAGTTTAAGAGAAATGTGCAAGATGTTTTTCCATTTTTTTATTTATATTGGTTTCAAACAAAAACTAATAAGTGATGTTTACTGAAATTGGGAGATTCTACGTAATAATCCTATTTGAGATTTTCACAAGCTAATCCAATATTTTTAATGTGACATTAATACGAGTGATGTCAAGAGGACATCATTACAGGTAGAGTAAAAGACTGATTTTTTGAAGTTTTTCTCTATAGCAAATCATCAAATTGAGTCAGATGCCAAGAAGACATAATTGTTGAACATGTTGAAGTATCAAATGGTCATATAAACACATTTTACATTATGCTCTGAAATAAATGTATTTATGGTTAGATGCCAATATTGATTTGTAATCAATAACCTGAAATTGTATGTCCAGATATAAACTCAGATGATTAAAATTGTTTTATCCTTTCTTTTTGTTTTGCTTTCCGTTCACAGAAAATGACGACGATTTAAATGGCTTGCAAACCAGATTAGAAAATGCCGATGTTAGGAATGGAGATCTCCGGAGAGCTCTGAATGACACTTTGGCAAAGTTATCAGCAATTCCAAATGGTGAGTTTTTAGGACACTACAAATTGATGCAGTTGTTCTGAACTTTTAAAAATAGTCTATGTTTGTACACTTTTCCCAATGTTACACTTCTGTTATAATATCCTCCAGGGCCCTCTATGCTATCTCAAAGGGTAAGAGCTTCTTCTTTTTTTGTAACTGCATAGTATTCCATTGTGTAGATGTACCACAGTTTTTAACCGCTCATCTTCTGATGGGCATTTAGGCTGTTTCCAAATCTTAGCTATGGTAAATAATGCTTCTTTGAATATAAGGGTACATATATTCTTTTTAATTGGTGTTTCAGGATTCTTAGGATATATTCCTAGAAGTAAGATCACTGAGTTAGATGGAAGTTCCATTTTTAATTTTCTGAGGAAACTCCACACTGTTTTTCACAGTAGCTGTACCAGTCTGCAATCCCACCAGCATTATTATCCCCACTTTACAAATGACAGGCTGAGACATAGGATACTGGCGGTCACTGTTAAAAGTAACATATAGCCAAGACCAGTTTGGCTCAGTGGATAGAGAGTTAGCCTGCCGACTGAAGGATCCCAGGTTCGATTCTGGTCAGGGGCATGTACCTTGGTTGCGGTCACATCTCCAGTGTGGGGCGTGCAGGAGGCAGCTGATCGATATCTCTCTCTCATCGATGTTTCTGACTTTCTGTCCCTCTCCCTTCCTCTCTGTAAAAAATCAATAAAATATATATTTTTTAAAAAGTGACATACATAAGATTTGAACCCCATAGTTTAACGTCAGTGCTTGTGGTCTTAACAACTAATACTAGCAAACATACACTGGTAAGCATCTCAGTCTCCAGTATATTTTTTATACAAATAGGATCAAGAAAACAAATGCATATATTTATAAAGTGCAGCAAATGGATAAGTTTTTTTTCTCTTTCATATGTTTAATAGCAAACCACGATATACCCCTGTACAGTGAACATTTAGAATAAGCACTTTGCTCTCCTAAGAGCTAATCAAGTATTCCTAGCAGAGGTCCCTGAGGAAATTTCACCGTGCTAAAACTTTATTTTGCTACAACTGAATGCGACAAAAAGTCAGCCTTCCTCTGTGTAGGTGTGCTCCCGAGGTCAGCCAGCTGCGGCCTCGCTTGGACGAGCGTGGACTGAGCCACTAACGCCAGACCCTTTGTTCTGTTTCCCCACCGCTCTTCTGCTGACAGACACAGCTGCTAAGCTGCAGGCCGTGAAGAACAAAGCAGGACAAGCCAACGACACGGCCAAAGACGTGCTGGCCCAGATTAAAGACCTCCACCAGAACCTGGACGGCCTGAAGAAAAGTTACAATCAGCTAGCAGACAGCGTAGCCAAAACAAATGCTGTGGTAAAAGACCCTTCAAAAAACAGTAAGATCCCCCTTTTTCATTTTGATGATGTCATTTATTTCTTCATCCTAAAAGAGTACACTGGAGTAGACCGTTAGAGCTGGAGAAGACCCTCGTGGTGATGTAATCTGGCTTCCTCTCTCCAGAGACTGGGCTCAGGAACTGTGTTCTGCAGCTCAGCGCTGGAATCCAAGCCTCCCCCACTTTACAGAGGGCTTCTTCCCTCCCAAGCGTGTCTAATGGAAAGGAAATTGGGAAATCCCAAAGAGTCTGCATGATATTTGGCATAGGGATGCCAAATACTTTTTAATCCTTCACTGTAATTGAAAATGCATTTGTTCTTGGAGACTAATATCCTCAAAGCTAGTGAGGGCCCGTGGAGCTCAGAGGTCAAGGAGCATTCTAGTGGGAACGTGACACTAAAATGGTATCAACCTGAAATACTTTAACATTCAAAAATATGCGTGTTTTATTATTTAGTTTTTTTTTCAATTATTTAACATTTTCAGGAAATTAAAGCACTTATCTGGTTTATTAGGATATGTCTTTACATTTGTTGTATATTGTATCAAATTATATTTCATTAATAAGGATTTACTGAGAAATGTGGAGTAACTTAATATACCAGTAATGGTAATTGAACTGATTAAGTTTAGTCAATAAACATTAGGATATATATATATTTTTTTTTTCATTCTGTAAAGTGATAAAACATCATCATAATATGTGACAATTTTTTGGACTTGTTACTCTCAAGAGAGTAGCCCTCCTTATATACCAACATTTTCATTGGGTATCAAGATATTTATATAGTACAGTTACAAAAATCCTGTTACTGACATCATATGTTATGTAAGTCAGAGCCTGCTTTTCACACCACAGCCTCAAGTCAGTGCTAATGATGCTGTGAAATAGTAGGTACTACAAGCATGACTTTTTCATGAGCAAAGAAGGGTGCAAACATATAACATGAACTTCAGAGCCTGGGAGAAAGACCTATTCCTCGCCATTTCTTCAAGAAAGGAAATAGATGAGATACACTGGTTTTGTCCATGTATTCTTATGTAAACCCAGAGAGAGCTTCTCCCTGGACTTCAAGTCTCCATCTGAACTAATGGTTCAGATGCATTCCAAGTCACAATCAAACCTCAGAGGGAAGGTAGGGGAGAGTGGGTGTAAGGGGGAGAGATCAACCAAAGGACTTGTATGCATGCATATAAGCATAACCAATGGACACAGACACCAGGGAGGTGAGGGCATGAGTGGGGGGCAGAGGGGGTGTTGGAGGGATGAGAACACATATGTAATACGTACCTTAATCAATAAAGAAATTTTTAAAAAATAAATGAACTTAAGTTTTAAAGTAAATAGAATTCTCTCTTTTACTTATTTTATAATTTAAGATGTCATTTCATTCAATTTCAGATTGATTCTCAGATGACAGCAGCCTTTTCATAATATTTATCTCTAATTTTTTATCCTATTATTTATCAAGATAGTTATCTATAATATTAATTCAAATGGGCCTGTTTTCTTTTAGAACATTATAATAAAATTTCTTTTAACATGAACAGTGGCCTCTAAATGATATGTTTTTTTTGTGTACTTTTACTTGATAACACTAGTTTGACTTAAAATGGGATGCATTTGTAATTAGTAACTGTTGTGAAAAGTATCATTTTGCGATAGCTATTAGTTTATAATATGGATAAAAAATATTTCCTCATGAATTTTCTAATTCTTTTTGTTTTACTTCCCATATGAAATCACCTGCAGAAATCAGTATGTATATGTTTACTTATATACCGTTTAATAACTTTTATGCTTAATTGCCTATTGCAAAAATCTTCAGCTTTGCATGTTACCATGTTTAGGTGTTGCTTTAAACATTGTAAGCTGTTCTTTCCAGTGTCAGAGTATTCATGTGAGATATGTAAAAGGAATCTTTCCAAACAGTCAGTATATGAATGTATTTGATGTACTTCTAGAGAAGTTTATTTAGAGAAGCACATATTAAAATAAAATGAAATCTTAACAACTAAGCAACCACAAGAATATAAAAATATTCTCCTTAAACATCCCATGGTTTAAATTCAAAACCAAAAATAAAATTGCAGAATAGAAAATAATAAAAATAAAATCCAATATATCAAAACCTGAGAATGCTCTTCTCAGTGGAAAAATGAGTGCAATTTACTAAAAAAGCACTCAAATGAACAATTTAGACAATTCTATAAGTAAAACAAAATAAACTAACTGAAAGAAAGAAGATGAAAAAACATTAATGAAATAGAGGACAGAAACATAATGGACTTGGTCAATCCGGGAGATGGATCTTTAGGAATATAAAGGTAAAATATTTTAGATGCATGGCAGGCTTAATTTAAAACATACACACATACACACACACACACACACACACACACACACACAAATAGGCAAAGTTCTCCAGGAGACATAACTATATAAGAGAGGAAATTTAACACATATGAGGATACTTGGCAAAACTCTATGCTTATAAATTTTAAAGCTTAAAAGAGATAATTTTCTAAAAAACATTGTCATCAAAATCTATCTTAAGATGTTATTTTAAAATCTACAGCCAAATAATTATAGAAAAAATAAGTTTTCAAAAACTACTGCACAAGAAGTTTTCAAAAACTACTGCAGACTCAATATCACAGATGATTTAATTTTAAACCTTCAAGAATATCATTTCCATTTGATTTAATCTTCTCCAGAAGATAGAGAAGAAAAAAGGGAGAGAGTGGGGGAACTTGCAGACCCATTTTGAAACATTTGATAGAAACTTCTAAGAGCATTAGAAAAAAATGATCCTTTATTTTCCTAAACCTACGTCTTTGCTTAACCTCTTTTTTCTCTTTCTTATGAATTTAATCTAAAGCATTTTTCCTAAATTCTAGAATAATTTAGGGTAGAATTGTCAAATTTAAGAAAGAAAAAATGGATAAATGCTTAATTAAAAAGTTACAAAACGAAGGGTAACTGTGTTTATGTTGAATTATCTAAAAATTTGCTGAAACCGGTTTGGCTCAGTGGATGGAGCATCCGCCTATGGACTGAAAGGTCCTGGGTTCGATTCCGATTGGAGGCATGTGCCTTGGTTGCGGGCACATCTCCAGTGGGGGGCATGCAGGAGGGGGCTGATGCAGGTCTCTCTCTCATGGATGTTTCTAACTCTCTTATCACTTTCCCTTCCTCTCTGTAAAAAATCAATAAAATATATTAAAAAATAAAAATAGATAAAAAATAAAAATTTATGTAACAAGAGCTTTGATCCAAATAACCTACATCAGGAAGAAAATACTCAGTCCACGATCTAGCAACTCTATTAATTAATGTTAATAAGAAACCTATGTTGATTTAAACATCACTAACAATGTAACTCATAGTTATGGCCAGGAGTTCAAAATACTTAGTTTAAACCAGTTTAAAAATAATAATTTCCTTCCTTTTGAGCACATTTGATTAATTGCTGAGGATTCGTTCCCAGTGGTGCAATGTCAGCCAGAGAGCAGATCATTCCTAGTCGAGCAGAGCATATAGCCTTAGACCTTAAGCAGTTTCACTTTTTCATCACGGTCCCCATGCCAGAAAACAGAGCGGCACTTGCTCCATCAAATAATAAATGATACAGTTTGGATAAAACTGCCAGCATCCTACAGGTAGAATAATTGGTTTCCCATGTGTCATTTGCCCTCCTATGAAAAGCACATGCTGGATGTCTACGGATCAGTGAAAAAACCTTCAGTTATTTGGAGGTTATACCCCTTTTGAAATAGTCACCATCCGCCCCTTTTTTTAAACCTACAACAATGGCATTTTAATATGGTTCAGTGTAATAGAGAGAGCAGGATAATCAACTGTTCTTCAAAATGAAAATGAACTGCAGCATGATTTAATTAAAGTCTAAAATAGGCCTTTAGGCTAAGGGTTGTTCAACATTGAAGGGTTTCCAGAAGGCATTTTGATAGGTTCTCTATTTCAGATGTGCAAATAAAGACAATGAGAGAGAAAAGAAAAAGAAAACCAATTTTTTTTTTTTTTTTTTTTTTTTGTGACAAGCATGATTTAAATACAGGTCTGGCTTGGACAGACTTAGGTGACATTTTAAAGACACTTTCATTTCCCCGATTCTATGACTAAAATTCTATTTTGTAAAGGTTAGCTTTTTGGCTGAAGCTGGAATTAAACATCAAATTAAGTTTATCATATTCTCAACCTTCAGTGCTAACGTTCACTTTAATCTCAAAGCCATTGTTGGCCTCCTTCTCTAACAGCCCCTCTGGCCTGCTTGAGTCCCAACTAAAATATTCCCTTTCGCCATCACAAGCTGCTTCAACAGCCATGGCCTAGCTCCTGTCATGTGAATAAGATTCAATTCTTTTAATTTTTTTGTTAAGCATACTGCTATTTTCATTTGGCTCTGTGTGCGCGTGTGCACTTGTGTCTGTATGTATGTTTTTGCATGTATGTGCATGTGTGTATGTGTCTTTCTTTGTGTGCATGTGTGGTATGTGCTCATCTTGTTCCGTACAGTTGCAGATGCAGATGCCACAGTGAAAAATCTGGAACAAGAGGCTGATCGACTGATTGATAAACTCAAACCCATCAAGGAACTGGAGGATAACCTGAAGAAAAACATCTCTGAGATAAAGGAACTGATAAACCAAGCCCGGAAGCAAGCCAATTCTGTAAGCTGTTTTTGTTTACAGCGTCAGTAACCGGTTGTATCGATGGTATTATTTCCAGAAGGAGTGTCTTCCCCCTAGGTGTCCTATTGGATGATCTTTGGTTCTTTTTCTTTAACTTGAAGTTATTTTGCGGGGAGGTGAAATATTTTGTTTTGTTTTTCACAAACTTCAAGAGTTTATGAAAACCCTTGAGAAGGGTAATCATTACTAATTGTTTTACAAATGGAAATTCTGACATTTTTATTATTTAAATGGAGTAATACAAATTGCAATAATGGAAACTTTATTTTTGTATACTAAAAAAGGGTGGATGAGAGTGACTTGCTCATGATTAAAGCAAAAAAAATAAAAACATCAGGGAGGTTGTAGCAGGAATGAATGAACAAGGTTATAGGAAGCAATAGCAAAGAGGAACCATTATTTTCTACATATTCTTATATTCTTTTGTCTGAGTATAAATTACAAAAATACTTTTATTACAAACAGTTTTTATTGTTTCTTTTTTATTTTGGAGTAAGAATAGGAAATATCTAGCTGGTCTCAAAATGTTGGTCTTTATTGACAACTAGAAGACAATTAGGATAGAAGCAGATCTTTCTAGAACATAGCATCCTAATGAACGAGGACAGAATTGTTAATGCCAACATGAACCTCTCTAGCGAAGTAAACTTATCCCATGATGGTTTTAGAAATAGAAAGAAAAAATACAAATTTTCATGTTGCCAGGTTTAAACTCAAATCTTTTTAGAGACCCAAGTCTTCCATCTCAAAAATTTTGTTTTCTCAACAACTTTCAATAACCAGAAATGACATTTGTTAATCCATCAGTTCATATATTTTTAGTAGTAGCCAAGAAAATAAAGCCCAGTGACAATATAACTGTTTTCCTGCTTAAAATTTATCTAATGCCCCTAAAGAAGATCAAGACAATAAGTTCAATGTGTTCTTTAAAAAGGAACGAATAACTGACTGAAAAGAAACTTAGAAAATGACAAAAAGGAAAAGATTAGTGAAGATGATGTACATAAGTTCAGAGGGGAAAAAAGTGGGTAGGGTTGAGAAGACATTGAGCTCCAATATGAAAACCAGGCAGGCAGTATGATGACAGGCGATCATTGTATATGCAAAGCATAGGTGAACATAAATCAGATCTTACTACAAGATTTGACGTTTTATCGAAGATTGAGCCAATGTAGAAAAACCATCTCCTTTGTTCAAGGCCACTGGTTATAAAGCACTCAAAGATGAATGAGGAATGCACCAAGTTTATACTATAACTAGAAGCCTGGTGCATAAAATTCATGCGTGGGGAGAGTCCCTCAGCCTGGTCTTCATCCTCTCACAATCTGGGACCCCTCAGGGAATGTCCAGCAGTCAGACATCCCTCTCACAATCCAGAACCACTAGCTCCTAACCAGTGGCCTGCCTGCCTGCCTGATCACCCCTAACCACTCTGTCTGCCTGCCTGCCTGATCACCCCTAACCACTCTGTCTGCCTGCCTGATTGTCCCTAATCACTCTGCCTGCCTGCCTAATTGCCCATAACTGTTCCTTGCCTCATTGTCCCTAACCACTTGCCTGCCTGCCTGATCACCCCTAACCACTCTGTCTGCTTGCCTGATCACCTCTAACTGCCTCTACCTGCCTGCCTGATAATCCCTAGCCACTCCTGTGTGCCTGCCTGATCACCCCAACTGCTTGCCTGCCTGCCTAATTGCCCCTAACCACCTCTGCCCAACTGCCTGAACACCCTTAACCACTCTACTTGCATGCCTGCCTGACCACTCCTAAAAACTCTGCTTGCCTGCCTATCACTTCAACCATTCTGACTGCCTGATCACCTCTAACCACTACCTACCTGCCTAATCACACCTAACCACTCTGCCTGCCTGCCTCATAGCCCTAACTGCCTCTGCCTCACTGCTGCCACTGGGGCTTCATCCAGAAGGACATCCAGAATTACATCCAGAAGGTCATTCGGCTGTCCAGTCTAATTAGCATATCACACTTTTATTATTATAGATAGAAGAAATATAACATGTACACAACTCTCTAAGATAATGCAGATGTTGTGCTATACTGTGTGAGCAATGGAAGTGCTATAAAGTTCTGAAAGGGAAGATCACATCTAATAGGGGCCAGACTTCCTGAAGTGAAGGATTTGAGCCAGGCCTTAAAGTGGGATAGTCCTGGACATGGGAGGGAGCGGAGGAAGAAGGGAAGACAGCATTCTGAGGAAAGGGAATTGCTTGAGTCAAGGCAGAGAGAGAAGAAAGTTTCAGGGTTATTTTATGAAAGAGTAGTCTGGTTTGCCAAGATTATTGATAAAGTGAACTTTAAACTGGAAATGTCAGTGAAGGCCAACCTTGTCAGGCCCTGAATAGTAAGTGAAGCAGTTTCATTTAGCTGCAGTTGAAATAAACCTCACTGCTGATGAGAAGCTGAAAGTTCTTAATTATAAAATGTAGCATAATCAGAGCTGAGCATTTCAAAAATGAACCTGAGAGTAGTTTGTGATATAAATGAGAAAAACTAGAAAAAAAGGAAGCAAGTTTTGTACAAAACCCAACTGTGTCAGTGTCAGGAGAAAACAAGAGACTGACATACCACGCCTATATTTTGCAATGTTAAGTTTGAAGAGGCAGTAACAGTACATGTTCTATTGTTTTAATCACACACTTAGCCACATATTCTGCTTAGTTATCAGGTGGTAAAATCTGAACATTTTTACTATATCTTTTTTAAAGAAATTTTGAAATATTTCCAAATATTTATCAGTTATGAGAACTTTCCCACATCACCACCTCCCTCCTAGGGAAAAAGATAACATTCTGGCACGTAAATACATAAAACCTGTCTTCAGATACAAAATGAAAAACAAGTTGAGCTCCAGTATAAAAGTAATTCCAGAAACAGTGACCATTCCCATGCCTTCTAAGGAAATTCTCAATCACGTATGAAAATCAAAATTACAACAGAGCGCCTTGCTTTCTGTAAGATGTTAGAAATATGTAAGCAGCCAAATTTTCTTTCAAGTGAGTTTTATGCAAATTGAAGATGACATTTGCCTGATTTATAAATATATTTGTAATTGGGCACGAGTGTCTGGATGTGGCTCTAACATATACCCAAAGTGACCAAGAAATCAAAGACATTTATTTTAAAGTAGTTTTTTTTTTCCTTTTTTGCTTTGTTGACTTTGAAATTGAGTGGCTGGCACTCTTTTTAAATGAATGACCTAGTTGCTGGATGAAAAATGCAGTGAAAATCCAATAGATATAATAATTGGATCTTCAATAATGTCGGACTGAGTTCATGATGATAAATTGGTAAATACTGTGCTTTAGAGATACCTAATGCTTAGTGACTTCTGTTTAGAGTTCTTACTGAAGATTCGTATTAGAAATAACAACAGTTGATAGAACCAAGTATCTTAAGAGGATGTTTATGTTTCAGAAATCTCCTCCCTCTTATGAGGGATATATCCTAGAGATTTCATCTAGTGAAACTTACAAATGCTGTACTTGGGATTGCCTATTTTAAGTTAGCTAAAACAAATATATATAAAGAAAAACGCAAAATGTTTAAATGAGAAATTAGTAGCTATGGACTGACTACCAGCAGTCTGAGCTGCTTGAATTTTCTGGTACTGAGCACATATTCAAAACCATAAGCCAGAAAACAGAAATCCAGGGGATTTTGCATATGAATGTACAAGGTTTGATCAATTGGTTACTTTTCAAGATTAACTGCTGGCATATTTGGTATAACAATATTCTTTGTTCAGAGAAACATATGTTTCAGATATGTAAAGTGTGCCATAAAGTAGATTAATTGTAACGCCTAGTGCTGTTAAATACCCTTAGCTTGAAAATGGCTGCCTTCCTAGACTTCCTCCCCAGATGGGGTTTCATCAGCTCAGTTAGGTCTTGGTGCTCTGTCTCCGCACTCCGTTTGCTCCCTTTCAACACCCCGATCATGTAATCCCCTATCATTTGTACCAGGTGCACCTAAGCAAGGACAGACACCCCACCTGTGACCCAAATGGACATGTATTCCTCCCAGAGTCAGTCAATTCTTCCCTTAACCGTAACCAAGGAGGATTCTAATACTGTGTTCTTTCAACAGAATTAAGTTGCTTAGCGATTAAACTTAACCATAAGTTTAAAAAGCATATACTGGTATGAAATAAAGATAAAACAAATTGCACACAGAGTTACTCTTAGTGACCACCCTAACCCCTCTGGGTATGCTTCCTGCTGCTAGAGAGAGCTGGATCTGCTCTGTTCGTGAATCCCTGGCAGACCTGGATGTCTTCGCTTTGATCTTGTAATGTCAGTGACACAGCCTGCCTCTGATAGGAGATTTGCCCAGTATCAAGCTCTTCTCTGATGATAGTTTTGGTTCACTTGCTATCAATTCCTAAAAAATCACAATCTCCTATAGTTTTTCTTAAACTCGAAGACATCTGAAGACTGCATTTCCCCTCCCTGACCTCTACTTGAGTCCCTTTCTCTTGCTTTACTTCCTTTTTATCTCCAAGCCCTTGGGTAGCCCTTTGTATAGCCGCTCCTCTCTCATGTAACATCCTCTGACGACTTCTGAGGCCCATCTGTTTCATAGCATTAACATCCAGAAGAAAAGTTGTACATTTCCTAGTTCTGTTTTTTTGGCAATTTATATGTAGTTTAAATATATTTTTATTGATTTCAGAGAGAAAGGGAGAGGGACAAAGAGATAGAAACATTAATGATGAGAGAGAATCATTGATCACCTGACTCCTGCATGCCTCCTGCTGGGAATCAAGCCCATAACTGGGTGTGTGCCCTTGACCGGAATAGAGCCCAGGCTGCAGCCTGACGCTCTATCCACTGAGCTAAATTGGCCAGGGCAACAAATTATATTTTAGTGTTTTAGTTCTAGCACTTTAGGTAGAAGGGAAATTCCATCATTTGTGGAACAAAGAGCTAACTTCCTGGCTGAAATCCACACAAACAAAAAGATTATCTTCTCCGGAAGACAGACCAAACACTCCGGGGACCAGAGTGGACCTCAGTGCTGTGCCTTCTACCCCTGCAACCCCACCACTCAGGGGAAGGCAAGGACTAGGAAAGCAGGCTGAACAGGAGGCTTCCTGGATTATTCCAGCCCCAGCCCACCACACAGGGCTTCATTAGGAAGAGTGCCTATTTCTCTCAAACACAAAGATCTCCATTTGGAGATGCAACCTGGACAGCAGATTAGGGAGGAAGCAATATATGAACTCACAACTCAAGCACAGTCTATAGAACATGCAACACATCTGCCTTATCCCCACAAGTTCTCAAACATACATGAATTGATATATTTTTCACAACCCAACCCCTCCTTAACTTTCTCTCTTGAATCCAACCAGTGTTGAATCCTGCACCTCTTCAGTGTAGACTCTACCACCCTCAGAAAGGAATCCCATTGCTGCCTACATCCATGACCCACTTAGACCCTTGAAGATACTTCCTTGTGTCGCCATGAAATAGAAACTGGTTTGGCATCTAGGCTGTCTGGGCTGGAGTCGGCACAGCCCTTTCATGAGGGTCCCAATAATGCTTGTTGGCTTTCTTCCACCTGTGAAAACTCTGTGAGTAGCACAAAGTGCTAGAGGGAAGGAGAAAATGGAAGCTCACTGCTGGTGAGGACCAAGAGGCTTCCTGAGGGCAGGTGTTTAAATCAGCTTCCCCTGTCTCTGCCTCCTACTCTGAGCACTTTCACTAACAAAGTCACAGCTGCTCTCGGAGCCCAGGCCATGCCCTTGCTGTCCTGAAAGTGCCCCTTTGATGGTGAATTTGAACCAAAGGAAATTAAATCAGATCATCAACTGGTGTTACATGCGGTTGATGAAAGGCTCCCAAAATGAAAATAAAAATTGGAGTGAACTGTGTCACTTTTATTCGCATAGGCATTCCTTTCCTGGCAATTTATAGTAGTTTTTAAAGGACTAGTCAAAAGAAAAAGGAGCTGTAAAGTACGTTAGCAATGCTAGCCACTGGAAATTATTTCTGCTTCGTTTCCTGGAAACTTAATAAAAAAGATATAATTTGTTCCGAAAGGTATGTTCTGAGTGGAATGATTAGTATTCCTCTTACTATTAGAACATCTAGAACAAAATCTGTTTGGCCTCTTTCGACTGTAAGAACATGGGAGAGTTAGATAATTTCCTCTTAAAAAAAAAAATCAAAGAGAATGGTTTCCTACTTGAAGTGATACCAAAATCGCTGAAATTTGAATTGCAAAATTTCACTTAACAACCTTAATAAAGGTATTACCATTAGCTTCATGTAAAACCACCTTTTGAAAATGTCCCTAAAGGAGTAAAGTATGAAGGTAAGAATTCGTTAGTTGGCATGCTTCAAAAAAATAGTAGTGTGCTAACAAAGCGTGTGACTGTGAGCGGCTTATTGTCAAAATGCTGGGGAAAAGCTGCTCTTCTCGGCCCTCATTAATGAGTATAATAGTGTCTGCATATGAGCATTTAATGATAGCATTAATAATAGAAAAATAACTTCAAAGAAGAAATGGTGATGATGGCTTTGTGTTTATTTGGAAGCTCTTTAAACTTTCTGAGAGATTTAGTCTCGGTTCTTTGTACCTTGTTTTTCTTGAAGATCAAAGTATCTGTGTCTTCGGGAGGTGACTGCATTCGAACATACAAGCCAGAAATCAAGAAAGGAAGCTACAATAATATCATTGTCAACGTAAAGACCCCTGTTGCTGACAACCTCCTTTTCTATCTTGGAAGTGCCAAATTTGTAAGTCTGATATTCAGCATGTCTTGGCTTACTGTATATGTGTACAGTCACAGGTTAATCCTGGCAGTGTGGGAAATGTATAGAATCCAATAACATGGTCCCAAAATTATGTGATGGAGACTTTCAGACTTGAAAACACACAAAGTTAGAAAGCAAATGAAATGAAGAAAACTTTTTACAGCACTTACGCACATGTGCTTTTATGAGTGTAAGAAGCATTTATTTTGAATTATATTTCCAGATCCACTTATTTAAGAAGAAAGACTAATAGGAATAAAGCTTTTTTTTATTTGTTTTTTACTTTTCTCTACCTGAGCAATTACAATGAACCTTCATAGTCAATGAAAATGGCAATTTGTATACTAATTTTTGGCCAATGAAAAATTTTCTGATTGATGTTGAGTTTCTACAGAAGCTCACCAGAAACTTCTAATTCTTTTCATTTTCTTTTTCAACTACTTGTCTTTGCATGCATGGGGACCTTCTAAAATGAAGATGACTTTTCAACAGCCCAGTCATTGCATAAATCAATACTTGGAATTCAAATAAGAAGTTTGAGGTCACCTTGAGTAGAAAATCATAGCTGGTCCTTCAAAAATGTCAGTGTTCTTGAAGAAAACAATGAACTATGAATATTTTTCTTTACCTCTTCTACAAGTATCCGAGTAAGAAAAGACTGTCTCAAAAGTAGTCCTAACTAGAGTTGATTAAATTAACATATATACCTCCGCAGTATAGACAGTTGGGTGGCTCTAAAGATACAATAATAAAATATTGTTTAACCATTCATAATAATAATTCATGTTACTTGGGAAATTTATTTACATGGCTTTTAATTATTTCACATATACCTACATGGCACCTGTTAAGGAGAACTCTGCTGGCCTCCTCTTGCTAGGTGTTTTATATCTGATATGTATTGTTTTTGTGTTTCTCTGAACTAGATTGACTTTCTGGCTATAGAAATGCGTAAAGGCAAAGTAAGCTTCCTCTGGGATGTTGGATCTGGAGTTGGACGTGTGGAGTATCCAGATTTGACTATTGATGACTCCTATTGGTACCGTATTGAGGCATCAAGGTAACTAACTCCATAAAGATTAAAATAAATTACAGAATTTTGAAGTAGTTTCTCGGTTTATAAGAAAACTCTTATTTTCATTTCAAGAAGGTATGGATACAAATATATGCATACTTTCTTCAAATGTATGTATAGATTTGTGTATATATATACAGATATATACACAAATTTTAATATTACGTGAATATGTATGCATGTGTGCAAATTGGCATCTTCATAGATATGACAAACCGTTGAGATGTTGACCAGAATGACCGTTTATTTTGGACCCCTTATCTGGCTGTCCTGTAGGGATTTTGAGTTTAAGTTGTTTTGCGTCATCCCACCACACCTGAAGAGTGCAGAGATTTGACCTTATTCAGAACATGCCAGAGCATAAGAGCTGCCTTCAGTGCCTGACTCAATTTTGCGCCATTCCTCTTCCAGTCTGCATACCAACCTTGCCTACTAGCATGTGCAGTCTCTAAATGCTAGTGTGAATATATGTCAGGTCCACACTACTTAAAATGGGAAGTAACAGGAAATTGATTAATTCAATCTTTGAAGCTTTAATTCAATTAACTTTTAGCAGTGTAAAGATTCCTTAGAGAAACCAGTCCTATCCTCTATACTACCCCCTCAATTTCTCTTATTTTCTTAATTTTTAACTGTCTACTACACTACTAGTTAAGAGATATTGCTAAGAGCCTAGGTCTACAGATAATATTGATCAATAATCTAGAGAAAGCTTAATAAGTCCAGCCAGTGTGGCTCAATGGTTGAGCATCAACCTATGAATCAGGAGGTCATAATTTGATTCCTGGTCAGGGCACATGCCCAGGTTGTGGGCTCAATCCACAGTAAGGGGCATGTAGGAGGCAGCCAATCAATGATTCTCTCTCATAATTGATGTTTCTGTCTCTCCTTCTGCTTTCCTCTCCAAAATCAATCCTATCTAATAAAAGAGTAATATGCAAATTGACTGTCACTCCAAGACACAAGATGGCTGCCCCCATGTGGTTAAAGATGGCTGCCCCCAAGTGGACATAAGATGACCACCACAAGTGGAGGGCAGTTGGGGGCAGTTGAGGAAGACCAGGTCGGCAGGGGAGGGAAGTTGGGGGACCAGGACTGCAGGGGAGGGCAGTTGGAGGTGACCAGGCCTGCAGGGGGGGAGTTGGAGGGGACCAGGGCTGCAGGGAAGGGCAGTTGGGCCAATCAGGCCAGCAGGGATGGCAGTTATGGGTGACCGGGGCAGCAAGGGAGGGCAGTTGGGAACAACCAGGCTAGCAGAGGAGAGCAGTTTAGGGGAACCAGGCCTGCAGGGGAGGATAATTTGGGGGCACCAGGCCTGCAGGAGAGGGCAGTTGGGTGGAACAAGCCTGTAGGGGAGACAGGGGGGACCAGGCCTACAGGGGAGGGCAGTTGGGGGTAACCAGGCCTACAGTGGAGGGAGTTGGAGGAGACAAGGCCTGCAGGGGAGGGCAGTTGGGGGCAACCAGGCTAGTAGGGGAGAGCAGTTTGGAGGGACCAGGCTTGCAGGGAAGGGCATTTAGAGGCAATCAGGCTAGCTGGGGAGCAGTTAGGCATCAATCAAGCTGGCAATGGAGTAGTTGGGGGTGATCATGCCAGCAGGCAGAAACAGTTAGGGCAGTGGTTGGCAAACTGTGTCTTGAGTCACATGTGGCTCTTTGGCCCCTTGAGTGTGGCTCTTCCACAAAATACCATATGCGGGCAGGCATGTATAGTGCAATTGAAACTTCATGGCCCCTGTACAGAAGTCATTTTTCGGCCTGAGAGAGTCTATTTTGAAGAAGTAGCATTAGAAACTCGAGACCAAAGAGCCACATGTGGGTCATGAGCCACAGTTTTCCAACCACTGTTTTAGGGGCAATCAGGCAGATGCAGGTGAGCAGTTGGGAGCCAGAAGTCCTGGATTGTGAGAGGGAAGTCCGACTGCCCATTTAGAACTGATCCCACTGGGCGGTCAAACATCCTTCAAGGGTTCCCAGATTGGAGAGGGTGCAGGCTAGGTTGAGGGACCACTCTCCCCCTTCCCCTGTGCACAAATTTTGTACACCGGGCCTCTAGTAAAAATATTTGTGTTTTGTTTTTTTAAAAAAAGAGAGAAAGCTTAATGAGAAGCAAGATTTTCAGTTCCTTTGCATGATCTTTAATAAAACTGTGTGTGTGAGAGAGAGAGGTCAACAGATATGTTTCCATACGTGATGTTGGAGGGCAGGGGTATTAAGTACTTCGAAAACTTAATATATGTTCATATAGTACAGTTCTTTTATTAAAAGAGATATATTCTGTTAGAGAATAATCTTATTTGATAAAGTCATTTTATTGTTTCCTTATGTTTCAGTTAATACTGCACCCTCAAAGATAAAATGATTACCAAAATGAGAAAGCAGGGAAAGAAATATGACACAAATGTTTTGTTATGACAGCTTGTCTCAGAGAAGTGACCAGATTTTCATGTTTAATAATTTATGGAAATCAACAACTTAAAAAAAAAGAAAGAAAATCAAATACAATAATAATAGCTTTCAAAACCATACTAATTGAATTGAAAAATGAAGGTCTCTTATACGATTTGTAGACTCAATGCCAAAGACTAGATATTATACAGTACACATTAAGATGGTATGCCAAACAGTAAACGATGCCTGGTTCCAGGAAGACTACTTCAGCAAATCTGGGCCCAAGATATAATAAGGAATTTTAGAAGAAATGATTCAGTCTAAAATGCAGAAGGGTGTATTATTCAGTAATTAAATTAGACAAAATGCTAAAGGAAATACTGTAAACTTGTTTAAATAGTGTGTTGGTAAATAGCAAACTGTTTTGTAAAGGCATAGGAAAAGGCTTTTTATTTAACCAATAGCCATCTCACCAGCTAATTGCTGCTGTGTCACTTCAAATCAATGGACACACACACACAGAGTCATGGTCTGTTTCTCATTGGTCCTGGCTGACTCTGACAGCAAACATCTAGCAAAGATCAGACTCTGGGTTTTGATTTGCAATTTAATGAATCTGGAAATTTGGAAGCTAAATACTCAGTTATTCTTAAATATTTCAAAACAAGTCTCTACATTTTATACCTTTTCGATCTGAAATGGCATAAAATGATACATGATTCATTTTCTATTTTTCCTCCCCCTTCCTTTCAACGCGTGCCCTGGAAGAACTGGGAGAAATGGAAGCATTTCTGTGAGGGCCCTGGATGGACCCAAAGCCAGCATTGTGCCCAGTACATACCATTCAGCGTCTCCTCCAGGGTACACGATTCTAGACGTGGATGCAAATGCAATGCTCTTCGTTGGCGGCTTGACTGGAAAATTGAAGGTAATGTGTTTCTTCCCCATCCTGTGTACCTCATCTTTGTGAACAACTCCTGACATGATTACTTTGGGAAAAGCCCAACAAAACTCAGCAGAAACTCAATCACTTTGGTTAAATCTGTATATTTGAAAATAAGAATTTATGTTGATTAAGAATTGTCTTCTTCCAATATTCAATACAGGAAAGACAATATTTTAAATTTGTGTATATATTTACTTAAAACAGTTGTTGTTTTGCCCTTATCTGTGGCATCAAATTTTGAATATTCTTGTTTTGGTTGCCTCAAAATCAAAATAAGGCACTTTATTTTCAAAGACACTTTATTTTCCAAATCAAATTGTGATTTCTTAATATAAAGTGCTATAAGGTTCAAACTCACATCTAATTAAAAGATTTATGAATACCTTGGGAAATATCACAGGAGTCGTAAGCTTTCAAATCATGATCTAATTTTAAAAGTTTTCAAGTTGCTCTTCTTCTCATTCTTATAGAGCACCCACTTAATATTCATAATTGCTCCATAGCAGGTCCTCGTGCATTTAAAATTGCAGAGTGCCTGCATTTTAAAGAAGCTCTTGCTGATTAAATGGAATTAGGTACTGGAAAATGACCTGTGGGTGAGATGTAAGAGCACAACCAAACATAATGGTTAATCCTGGGCTTGACAGAATCATCCTGGGATGAGATTATATGAAAAGTTAGAGTTACCCCAAATTTATAAGACATCAACTTTCTTACAGAGGGAGGTTGTTTTATTTGCTTTGTATATGAGACGTGACTTCAAAGCATGGGAACTGATTCCATGACTGCCCAGTAAAATCATTCTCATTTCTTAGAACAGCATATAAATATATATGGGACATAGTAGTATATAGTCATAGTGCCAATTTTCTCTTCTCTCCAGAAAAATAAATATAGTGAAGAGCAGTCTGAAAGCCATGAATTTTGAAAGCCAATCCCGATTAGATCCTTGGTTTTATCATTTACTAAAATATGACCTTTAGGCAAGTTGCTTAATTCTTTTTTTTTTTTTAATATATTTTATTGATTTTTTACAGAGAGGAAGGGAGAGAGATAGAAAGTCAGAAACATCGATGAGAGAGAGACATCGATCAGCCGCCTCCTGCACGCCCCACAGTGGAGATGTGCCCGCAAGCAAGGTACATGCCCCCGACCGGAATCGAACCCGGGACCTTTCAGTCCGCAGGCGGACGCTCTATCCATTGAGCCAAACCGGTCTTGGCAAGTTGCTTAATTCTTGAGGCTTCAGATGTTTCAACTAGAAAAGAGAGATAAGAATATCTATTTTACCTGCATATTAATAATCTGTAATAATAAAGGCATAATATGCTAATTACATTGGACAGCCAAATGACCTTCCAAACATCCTTCTGGACGACCTTCAGGACAAAGCTGGGGCTGCAAGGACTGAGCCCATTGCATGAATTTCATGCATCGGGCCTCTAGTAAATTTTATAACATTTATATAGTCCTCACTATGTGCTCAGTAACATTCTAAGTAATTTATATGCATTAACTTATTATTTACAACAACCCCAAAAAGTAAATAATATCCTTCTCAGAGTTAAAGAATCTAAGTAAGAGAAGTTCAATGACATGACAAGGGTTACACTTCAGTTAGTGGCAGAGCTGCAATTAAACACAGGTTTACAAGTGTCTCCACTCTTAATCACCATGTTTCACGGCTACAGTGAGTAGTGAGATTACGTGTATAACATTTATGACAAACTAGAGGCCCAGTGCATGAAATTCGTGCACAGGAAAAGAGGGATTCCCTCAACCCAGTCTGTACCCTCTCCAATCTGGGACCCTTTGGGGGATGTCCAACTGCCGGCTGGTCTAGACAGGCAGTCAGACATCCCTCTCACAATCCTGGACCACTGGCTCCTAATCACTCACCTGCCTGCCTGGTCACTCCTAACTACTCCCCCTACCAGCCTAATTGCCCCTCACTACTTCTGTATATCAGCCTAATCACCACTAACTCCCCCCCTGCTGGCCTAGTCACCCCTAACAGCCCCCCACTGCCAGTCAAGTTGCCCCCAACTGCCCCCTCC
>PVJN01009302.1:16313-61469 GCA_004026805.1 Lasiurus borealis | reverse complement strand
AGGTGCGGCTTGGGGGGCAGGTCGCCCAGCTGAGGCTTGGGGGGCAGCTCTCCCGGCTTCGGCGGCAGGTCCCCGATCTGGGGCTTGGGCGCCAGCTCGGTGGGCTTCGGGGGCAGGTCTCCGGGGGGCTTCTGGGGAGCGTCTGCCGGCGGCGCCGACTTCTGCACGCCTTCGGGGGGGACGCTGGCCTTGTCCAGGGAGAGATGGTGGCTGGTCTCGGTCTTGCGGAGCGCCACTGCGGGAACAAGCCAAGGAGGGGGTGGGGGTCAGGGGCGGACAGTGGGGGGCACCTGCTGAGCACCCGGAGCCCTTGTTAGACAGACCAGAGCGGACGCCGGCAGCCTCCCACATCACAGCTCCCGTGTCCCGCTCGGTTACATCGGGAAAGGATGTCCGAACGAGGCCACAATTAAAAACACCAAAACCGCCAATGACACTGTCGCTCAGTGGATGGAGCGTTGGCCTGTGGACTGAAGGGTCCCAGGTTCGATTCCGGTCAAGGGCATGTACCTTGGTTGCGGGCACATCCCCAGTGGGGGGTGTGCAGGAGGCGGCTGATCGATGTCTCTCTCTCTCATTGATGTTTCTGACTTTCTATCTCTCTCCCTTCCTCTCTGTAAAAAATCAATAAAATATATTTAAGAAACAAACAAACAAACAAACAAAAAACCAACCCACAACTGCCGATACTGGTTTGGCTCAGTGGATAGAGCGTTGGCCTGCGGACTGAAGGGTCCCAGGTTCGATTCCGGTCAAGGGCATGTACCTTGGTAGCGGGCACATCCCCAGTAGGGGATGTGCAAGAGGCAGCTGATGGATGTCTCTCTCTCATCGATGTTTCTGACTTTCTATCTCTCTCCCTTCCTCTCTGTAAAAAAATCAATAAAATATATTAAAAAAACAAACCCCACAACTGTGAACCATCAGACGGGAGAGTCGGAAAAGTACAGAGCTAAGTTTCCCGAAGTCCATCACCTTACTGCAGCCACTGCACTTATCTTCTTGTATTTCCTTTCTGACTTTTCAGTGTTCTCTCCACACACAAAACTCCTGTCTGCTTCACCTATACGCTGTTTTAGCCAGCGTATTCGCCAGCTAGTAACAATTCCTTCGTGTCAGTAGGAAGAGGTTCCTCTTTCCTCCTCTTCCCCCCCCTGATCACATTTTGGGGAGAATAAACCTGATGACAATAAGCCCTAAAGGGGACCACAGCGTCTACACCGTCTGCAGCTGCTTTATTTCCCGCTAAAGAGTCGGGGTGCCTGTCTGAGTCGGTTCCCACGGCACCTGGCGCAGGCCTATCCCGTAGAACTCGGGCCCGCGGACACGTCTCCGCGTCCAGCTCCCCCCCCTTCCTTTCCGGCTGTGTGACCTCGGACAGCCGCACGCCCTCTCTGTGCCTCGCCTTGCTCCCTGCTGACACACGCGTTCCTCTGCACGGGGACTGGCCGCTCTCAGCGTCTTACAAGCCTTCTTCTCACTCTGTGAGCCAACCACCCGCGAGAACACCGCGGCCGCAGCACGTGGGGTGACTCAGCGGAAAAGCTGTCACCCTGAGAACCCAACCCAGCCAGAGAGACAGCCGGAAAACGCAGAAAATAAAGGAAGGAAGACACACCCTCATGTTGTAACGGTCACGAGCTGTCCTGTGGCTGCTTCCCCTGCCGGCCCGCCCAGCCCCTTGCTTCCGAGGGAACTGGAACCCAAGGGCACGCTGCTCACGGCGGGCCCCGGCCTCAGGGATGAGGCTCAGCTCAGAGTCAGAGCAGGACTGCCGGACCCTCTCTGCCAGTCTGAAACGGCGTCAGAGCAAGGCTGAGGCAGGCAGCGGTGGGGAAACGCGGGGATCTCCAGGGAGAGGGCTGGAAAGCCTCGCTTAACGTAAGCCACACTTTCGGGGGAACAGAAACTGTTAGTGCTGGGACAGCTATAGACCTCAGAGCATGCACCCCGATCCTAGCAATCCATCCCAGAGCAGAGATCCGGTCTGCCCACCCTGATCCTAGAAATGCACCCCAGAGCAGAGATCCGGTCTGCCCACCCTGATCCTAGAAATGCACCCCAGAGCAGAGATCCGGTCTGCCCACCCTGATCCTTAGAAATCCACCCCAGAGCAGGGATCCGGTCTGTGCACCTGATCCTAGAAATCCATACCAGAGCAGAGATCCAGACCAGGCCGGTCACCTGACCCTAGAAATCCACCCCAGAGCAGAGATCCGGGCACCCTGATCCTAGAAATGCACCCCAGAGCAGGGATCCACGCTAGGCACCGAGATGTCTGTGCTAGAAAGTTCAGCCCGGCCCTGTTCATGGTGAAGAGAACTCAGAAACCACGTGAAAACTGAGTAACAGGGACCGCTTCCCACAGCCCGGCACCAGACAGCGGAATGCCACGCAGGCAGGAAAGGTGACGGTGAGGCCCAGGTGTGTTATTTCCATGTGAAATGTTTCCGGCTGATCAGGCGGCAGCAATCAGTTTGAACGGAAACTTAGGAAAAGCACAGAGAAAGAAGCAAGTAAAAGGACGGACCCACCGGTGTATCTTGGTTGGTGGCACCCTCGGGCGGTTTTTATTTTCTCCCTTTCGCTTACCTGTATTTTCCACACCTCCTAGATCGAACACGTATCACTTTTGCAATAAGAAACAAACAACAGTGTTTCACGCAGAGCGACAAGTGAGTGCAGTGAGAGAGGAGGCAGTCTCCTCCGAAAAGGGAGCGCTTACCTTTCTGAGGTAGTTTAGGCAGAACTCTCGGGCCGAGGGCAGACTTCGCGGAACCGGTGCTAATTAATAAAAATAAACCATTTAGGAACTAAAAGTGTTATAATATCGGCCGTGATGGCTTATTCAAGGAGACCGGAGGCGCAGCTGAGCTCTCTAAAAGCCCTCGCCAGGTCTCTTTAGCCCAAGGACAGTCTGGTTTCCACCCGTCGAGGTTGGCTGGGAGGGTGTTCTGCCTGATTCCCACTAACTCCTCCTCCCCGCAAGCCTCTTCCCGGGGCACCGTCGGGGAAAGCAGCTGGGTCCCGGCTGGTGTGGCACACGGAGGTAACCCCGCCGGCCCCACTGGCGGAGGAGGAGACCGCGGTGACCGGCAGAGGCCCCGAGTGAGGCTGCTGGTGGTGGACATGGAAATCCAGACCCCGCTCTGCTGGATTCAGCGCCCTCGTCCTCCTAAGTGACCTCCCACCTTCGGGCCTGGAACCGCCGGGAGCCCGTGCGAACACGCAGGAACAGGCCAGGTCCTTGCGACAGGAGCCGCCCGTGTCGTGCGCGTGGTCACATGTTCCCCCACAGCCTCAGAGCCACGCCGGGTGGCATCCACTTGCTGGAACCACTGCCGCCGTTTCAGACGGGCCGCAGCCCCTCTCGTCCGGGACACAGGACGCTGGGGCCCGGAGCAATAGCTGCCACGCACGTCAATGCGCCAGGAGCTGCTTTTAACCTCCCACCGCCCCGCTCTGCCCCGATGTCCTCAGAGCTGGCTGCTCCCTTCCCTCCCAACGGCGTTAGAACAGGGAAAGCCAAACCCACGAGGCAAAGACCGAGTCTCAGAGGCCCCGAGCACGTGTCTCCTCTGCTGGCCTCCCTCCCTGGGCCTCGGCGCTCCCAGCCACCGGCAGTCCCACCCGCCGGGGCAGGGTCCCACTGTCACTGAGATAAAAAGCCACCGCCGAGCAGAAACGGTGCAGGCGAGGCTTCTGCTTGGACGTCTGGGGAGTGATTTCCTCAGGCGCTGAAGGTGGGGGTGCGCCAGGGAAGGGGACCCGGGGCGGGGAGCGCGCAGAGCCAGGGGTCGGCGACCCCCGCCACCAGTGACCCTCACCTATAAAAGCGCGCAGGTGTAAGGGGCCTGCCTCCCCAGCTGTAGAAGACACACGCAGGGGTATTAAAGAGGTGAGGGTTTGTGTTTAAGTCGTGGACACACTCTGGAAAAGCTGTCCCCGCGCACCAGCGACTTTCTTCCTGATTCTGGCTCTGGAGGTGGCCCCGTGTGCCCATCTCAGTCCGGCCCCTGGCGGAACCCCCGGGAGGGGACTGGCTCCGTGCTGCCACAGTCATCTACACTCATTCCCCCGGGTCTGAGCACCTCTGCTGCCGGGTTCCCCGGAGGACGATTTTTCACCTCCACGCGGCAAACGGAGCCAGAGGGCAAGCGCCAGACCAGAGGGACTGTGTGTGCAAAACCGAAAATAAGAGCTCATTTTGGCCGAAACCGGTGTGGCTCAGTGGATAGAGCATCGGCCTGCGGACTGAAGGGTCCCGGGTTCGATTCTGGTCAAGGGCATGTATCTTGGTTGCAGGCACATCCCCAGTGTGGGGGCGTGCAGGAGGCGGCTGATCAATGTCTCTCTCTCATCGATGTTTCTAACTCTCTATCCCTCTCCCTTCCTCTCCGTGAAAAATCAATAAAATATATTAAAAAAAAAGAACTCATTCCGGCAAACTGACTTGGGGACCTGCGGGCCGTCCCACTGGAGCTCGAGGGAGGACGCTGTCCACTCCAGCTCCCAGCTGCGGCCCCGTGGCGCAGACCGTCCACACCCATCTGGTGATTCTGCCCCCCACCCGCGCCCAGGAGGACAGAGCCGGCTCACCTCGCCTGCTGAGACAGCCCCTCAAACTTGTTCGTGGTCTTACTGGACGAAGACGGACCCATGTCGTTACCTGCAGGGACAGAAAACGTGTGCCGTGGCAGCCTGCGACAGACAGATGGGACAGGGGGACGGGGGTCTGGCGGACAGGCACCCCGAGGTTCCAGAAGGGACCGAAAAGCCTGACCACAGGCCACCCGCTTTCAGGGACCACACCGTGCCCGATGGGCACACAACGGCAGCTAGCGGTGCCTGTGCCCGGCTCACAGGAGGGTGCAGGGGGCCACCTGGCCTTTCCCGCTGACCTCAGCTCCGCGCCCGGTGACTCACCCCAGGTCCCCGCGCCTTTGTTGGAGGGCCCGTGAGGTAGAGGGCTGGGGGGGTCCGACAGGGTCCGCTTGTGCCCGGGCGGTGGCGGCGGGGGCCGCTTCTTGGACAGCGTGGAGGCGCCGCCGCCGGAGGACTGCATGCCGAGCGGGAGCGTGGACGGCGGGCCCGGGGGACCTGCAAAGGCACCGGACGGAGGAAGGTTAGTCCCGGTCTCGCCGCACGGCCAGCGGGCAGGCATTCCCGCTGGAAGGGGGTACGATGCGGGGAGGGACAGAGGCGCAGGCCGGAGGCGGCCACGCCCGTCAGCCCAGCGACTCACACACGGGGCTTCTAAAAACTGCTGGGGACACAGGGACAACGGAGGAGAGTGAGTGTGTGCCTTTAAGAAACGGGATACCGGTCGGCATGACATGCCAACGTGTGGAGGTCACGTAGGTAGAACGGGAAAAAGAAAACGCGCGCTTTAATGGTTAAGTCACGGCAATCGTGGTGGCGCTGAATGAGGAGGAGGCACCTCCAGTGACATCGATGAGCCACAGAACAGGCACTTTCTCGAGGGCCACAGAACAGGAATCTTCTCTCAGCGACGGTCTTTCCTTTAAGTCTGAACTTTGCCCAGGTTTTCTTTTATAATATATTTTTACCGATTTTAGAGAGAGGGGAGGAGAGAGAGAGACATCCATCTGCTGCCTCCTGCCTGCCCCCTGCCAGGGGTAGAGCCGGCAATCCAGGCAGGTGCTCGCTCTGACCAGAACGGAACCAGCAACCCTTGGGCCCATGGGAGGATGCTCAATCCACTGAACCGCCCCGTTAGGACCCGAGTTTTTTCAGTGACTTGTATAAATAACGGAGGATGCGAAGGTAAAAAGAATTACTCAGGAGAAGAAAGGGATTCAAAAACCTTTTTTCCTCCAATTCTGATTGTGGTTCTGGACCTCATAAACCACCTATTCTATGAGAAACCGCAATAAGTTATGTACATTAGACATAGATTTCTATAGACTTAAAAAAGACTCATGTTTCTTCAGAGACAAAGACAGGATAGCAGTCATCTTACGAATATCTCTCTCTCTCTCTCTCTCTCTCTCTCTCTCTCTCTCTCACACACACACACACACACACACACTACTGCAAAAACGTTGACTTTTTTGAACTAATGTTTTAAGAAAAGGAAAAAAGTTTGTTGTTAGCTTTGTTTCTGGAAAGTGACATGGAAGTGCCGGTGGGTGCCGAGCAGCGCCTGCGGGCACTGGACACACGTCTCCCTGTGACCGTCACCAGGGAGACACTGAACTGTGTTCATGAATAACTGCTCCCACAGACATTAACCTTAAAAGTAAATAAAAAAGGAGTGACACGAAGAAAAACTGAGCACGTGGCCAACCCACGTGAACACAGGAGGCAGGTGCCTGCGATCCACAAAGGCTTGCAAAGCGCTTTTTACATCCTGCGCCAAGAAAAGCGTAGCTCCTGCTGGCATCCGCCCCACGATGTAAGGGTCGATGTTTTCCACGATCAATTACCGATTCCAATCAGCATTGACATCAACTTTATGTGCTGATGGCCCGTCTCGCTGGCCATGTTGTCTCTCAAAGTCAGAAAATGCGGTTCATCTCTTGGCCCTTGATTCTCTCAATCCTCTGGTGCCCCACATCTCGAAGCCGGCCGTTACCCCAAATCAACCCCCGACTGTGGCCCCGGCAGGGCACCCTCAGGACCACTTTATCTCTGAAACACCCGTCACTGGTGCCGCACCCCTGCACCTGTCTGAAGCTTTTCCATTTCCAAAGTCTCCATATAGGCTATTCCCCTGGATTTCCATAAAGACCCTGCGACGCATGTGGGTGGGGAATTACAGCCCCCGCTGTGCAGCCAGGAAAGTGGGGACTTGGCACACGGGGCGAGCGGGGACCACACCCCAGGTCTCTGGGACAGGGAGATGCTCACTCCCTCCCACGCCGCTGCGGCTCCCCACAGCCAGGGCAGCAGCCAGTGCTGGGTGAGGAAGTGTGACTTCCTCCTGGAAAGAAATGGGAACTGGAGGATGGGCAGCAACTTCGTCTCCATCGCCACCTAGGGACGTGCTGGGGCACTGCACCCGAAAGGTCCTTCCTTGGGTTCCAATTCCTGCCTGGAATGGAGCGTCACCAGGCACAGTGCTAAGGGAGCGCCACGTCTGAGCAGCTGTGTGCAGGCCAGTTCAGGGGCCATCAGGCCATCGAACCCAGCAAAACCAGCCTCTGGGACCAGCATTCAATGGAGAGAGACTGATTCCCCCGCCACGCCAGCCTTTCTTCCCTCAGCTCCGGCGTCTGTGAGGACGCGGTGTGGTTTACGTGCCGATGGCCTGGCTTGCTCGCCAGGTTCCGGTGTCCAGCAGGCTGGATCCAGAAATTAACACCGACCCGATGGATAAACAGTTTGAATTCAACCTCCCCTGCTAAGGTCCCACCTTTAAAAGCCAGGAAACCCATCCACTGAAATCCAGAAGCACTGCCCTGACGTCATTCAGCTATACCCATATATAGGTGTTTTCTTAAAAAATTCATTCCCAGCCCTCACCGGTTTGGCTCAGCGGATAGAGCCTCAGCCTGCTGACTCAAGGGTCCCTGGTTTGATTCCGGTCAAGGGCATGTGCCTTGGTTTCGGGCACATCCCCAGTAAGCGGTGTGCAGGAGGCAGCTGATGGATGTTTCTCTCTCATTGATGTTTCTAACTTTCTATCCCTCTCCCTTCCTCTCTGTAAAAAAAAAAAAAATAATAAATCAATAAAATGTATTAAATTAATAATTCCTAGAATCGCAACCAACATGCCTGTCAAACCTCCTCCTCCATTCCCGAGTCCTCTGGAGCTCCCGTGTCCTGAGCGCTGTGTTCACCACGTCACCTGGTACCCACCTTCGTCCCGAGTGGCCATCAGAGCGCGGCTCGGAGCGGAGGACGCTGCCAGTCCCCGTGGGGAATCGGCGGAGGGGCTCTGTCCGGCTCTCCGCCACCACCGCCTCCAGCTGCTCGTCCTGGGAGGCGGCACAGCCCTTCTGTGGGAGCATCCTCCCCGGTCGGCTCGGCTCAAAGGTCATCGCCGGACGCCTCCCGGGACCCGGCCCCCTGCCCGGGGCCATTGCTTTTATCTCTGAATTCCCACGAGGACCGACGTCACTCGCCTCGCTGCCTGCGCTGGCCTGGAGCGGGCTGGCTGCTTCTCCTGCCGTCAGCCTCCTGCGGGCCAGACCCGCCGGCCTGCCTGCCGCTGCCCGCACGCTCTGGGCTGGGGCGGGCCTGCGGTGTATGCCAGGTGGATACCTTTCCCGGGTCCTCAGAACGCTGGCTGTTGGCCAAACAGAACACCCCGGTCTGCCAGGCGGGGGGACCAACTAAAGTGCAACTTATCCAAAGCAAAACACGACGCAGACGAGGACTTAACGCTTCCTGACCTTCTCTGTGTGACTTCAGTGTTCTAACCCGCCGCCCCGGTGTGCACAGCACAGGTGTGCCTGTCCAGCTGTGGACAGTGCGAATGACCATTTTCCCGTTTTCCTGTGGTTTTCATGGTAGAGAGCTTAAAAGAGTAGAAACTTTGTTCCTTTAAAGCAGTGGTTCTCAACCTTCCTAAGGCCGAGATCCTTGCATACAGTTCCTCATGGGGTGGTGACCCCCAACCATGAAATTTTGCTACTGTGATGCATCGTGATGTCAATATCTGCATTTTCCGATGGTCTTAGGCGACCCCTGTGAAAGGGTCGTTCGACCCCCAAAGGGGTCTCGACCCACAGGTTGAGAACGGCTGCTTTAAAGGATAAACACAATGGTTTCCTTCAGAGGAACCGTGCGTGGGAAGGAAGGGTCAGAGATGGGGAAACAGAGGCACCTCGAGGTGGAGTGTGCGGACACACGGAAGCCGGCGCAGACCGACCAGGAACCCCACCTGGCGGGGGTCCCCCGTGGCACAGCTTTCGCTGCAGAGGCCCCAGGCCAGCAGCATGTGCCCGCAGAGCCCTGCCACCCGCCGGGCCGAGCTGAATGTCTCCTTCTTCCTCAGCAGCGTCCACACCGGTCCCAGCTCAGCTGCAGTTCAGCCGCCGCTGTCAGGCGTGGAATTGCCCACCAGGAGAAAGAGGCAGGTCCACAGCTCACAGTCACTTAAAGACACCTTAAGCGGTAAGCACTAATGTCTGTTTTGAAGGGTCTGCTCTGGGGGACAGTCTCCTGGTGCTCATAACACACTCCAGATTTTCGTGGCACCCAGAGCTGCAGCCCGCCACCCCAGCTGGAGCCTCCCACATCCAGGGCTCTGCTTCCCCCAGCCTTTCTCCTGGATCGTCTCCCTGTGTTCCAAGGGCAATTCCGCCAGGAGGACGGGAGGAAGATGGACCGTCTTCCCCGAACGCAGAGGAAGAACTAGGGGACCTGGGCGGACATGACCTAAGGCCCCTTTTAATTTTCTGTCCCACGGCAGCCGCTGAGCGACCTCAGTCCCTTCACCTCCCCAGGACCACTCCTCGCTGCGCAGTGGCTGTGGCCGGGCCTAACCTTCCAGCATCCTCTTGCTCCCAGATGGCCTGGCCCTGTGACCCGATTTTAGTGGAAGAGGAGCCGCAGGGATCCCGGCAAACCTGGGGACCTCTATTTAGTCCGAAGGAGCGCACAATGGGTGGGGAGCGCACAGTAGGAGGGTAGCTGCTCAGCGAGAGACGTCTGCTCACGCAGATCTCGGCTCTGATCTCATCCCGCTGGGCCTCCCACCACACGGAGAGGGGGTGGGGGAGGCAGCCAGCACGCCTGTCTAGGCTCCAGGACGGCCATTGGCCCCCGAATCGACGAGCCTCCCGCGGCTGACAGTCTGCCCGAGGCTTTGCTCGGAGCCAGTGAAGCCCAACTTCCTTGCATGCTGATGATGCAGCTGGAGTTTCCGGAAAATATTCCCGGGCTGGATTCAGCAGGATTCCGCGTCTCCCCTCAGTCCTGTGATTGGTGGGGACTTTAGCGTCTGTCTCGCCTCCCTGGAGCCGGTGGCCTCCATGGGACGCGCCATAGAAAGTGGACATCCTCGCTGTCACGTCCACGTGTCTATCGGTTCAACAGCATGAAACGGGGAAAACAGGGCCCCGAGCCGGGGAGCCCCCTCTGCACCCAGCACCGGCCCATCTTCAGCAGCGTCCTCGAAGAAGTAAGTGGCTCTCAGCCAGAGTGAGCGGTGGGACACAGCTCAGGCATGGGGCTCTTCAGCTGCCCGAGCAGGCGACTCCTGCGTGTCCCCGGGACGAGCCCCGGCTGGGGGGTTTCCTCCCAGTGAACAGCAACAGGGAGCCCGCCCCGCCCCGAGCGAAGGCCCGACCCCTCGTCGGTGATTCCCAGGGGACGTGGACGCCTGAGGCGGGTACGTGCCGGCCCACGCGGGGGACAGGCAGAAGAGCACCACCGGCTGCACGTCTGGCTCATGCCCACGGTCACGGTCACAGTCATGGTTATCTACAATGAGAGCCGCTGAGCCTCTCCCCGTTATTTTATGATGGCGGAGGCCATCCGGGGTCTCCAGGAACACAGCTGCCATTTATCACTCCATCTCAATGGAGAATAAGCGCCGAGACAACCCTGTTTTTTGAATCGAGCTCACATTTCCCAGAAAAGAGCCCCAGTGTGCCCGCAATAGGCCCGCATTGTGTGCGGAGAGGCCGGGGGGCCGGGGAGCCACCACTGCGCCGTGCAGGGGGAGCCTGGCCGAGAACAGACCCCCGGCTCCGGCCCTTGGCTGTGGGCGTTTCTGGGTGCCCTCTGTCCCCGTCCCTGCTGGGGGGGACACCTGGCTTCCGGCGCAGGAGGGTCTCTGTGGACCCAGGGGCACCGGACAAGCACTTGTTGATGGAGAACAAGGCGGGGGGACCCCATCACCTCCTCCGGGGGTTCTGCCTCCTCGGAGTCAGGAGGATTAGGTCCCACAGGGGCTCGGTCACACAGGGCCGGTGAGCGTCCTCACCGCCGAGAGCCGCAGGCCGCTTCCTCAGCATCTCTGAGCCACTATCCCCCCACCCCCAATACCACCCCCCTTCCCCATGATGCAGCCACTGTCACACTCGCCTCACCGTGAACGGGAAATGGATAGACTGGGCCTAGGGCCTCCAGGGCTCCACCTTTGACTAATGCTGCCGCCACACCGTCGTCAGAAGGTTGGCATGCTGGTCTAGAGAAAAGCCACTTTCGCGTAACAAAAATCCTCCGATGGCCGAGACCGGTGTAGCTCAGTGGATAGAGCGTCGGCCTGAGGACTGAAAGGTCCCAGGTTCGATTCCGATCGGGGGCATGTGCCTTGGTTGCGGGCACACCTCCACTGTGGGGCCTGCAGGAGGAGGCTGATCGATGTCTCCCCTCGATGTTTCTGACTTTCTATCTCTCTCCCTTCCTCTCTGTAAAAAATCAATAAAATATATTAAAAAAAAAAATCCTCCGACAAAAGAGCAAAGAGCCCAGGTCTCGGACCCTCTGTGGACCTTGGATTGAATCTCAACTCTTACCAGCTCCATGACTCTGACAGGCCACTCTACCCACCTCTCAGCCTCAGTTTCCATGTCTGAAAATGGGCACGCAGAGCACACCCCAGGCAGGAGCGCCGCGAGGTTCACATAGAATGTGCGAGGCGTGCCCGCACCACATTCCGTACTCTGCCACCCACGGGCACCTGGCCATTCTACCCCCAGGCTGGCCGACTCCCCGCCCCGAGGATGGAGCCACGAGGCCCTCCCCACGGCCCGTACCTTTGCCGGCGTTTCGAGGCGGCAGTGGGGGTGCCTCGGAGGTGGGCGACGTGGGCGAGTCGGTGCTCGTGGAGGTGAAGATCTGGTTGGTGAAGGCGCTGTAGGAGAGCCGCTGCTTGTCGCGCGGGGTGCCGAACCCCGGCTGCGCCAGCTTGTCCTGCGGGGAGATGCTGGAGGAGTGGCAGAAGCTCTGGGGGCGCGGCGAGCGCTCCTTCTTGATGGGGCTCGGCTGGAGGGGAGAGAACAGCGCCGAGGGTGAGACCACCGTGCGGGCTCCTGGGGGAACCTGGGTACCCCTTACCCCGGCCCGAGAGGACCACACAGGACAGGGAAGGACGCGGACCTTGCACTTCTGATCCTCACGTCACTGCTGCCAGGGTCACGTTAGTTAGGGGGACACTGGGTAGGGATCAGCAGCACCCAGAAGCATAGGTTCTGTTAGGTCTAACCTTTAACCCTCAAGTCCCTCCGGGTGCAGGCCCTGGTCACCAGCATTTGGACAGATTCCCACCCACCTTACAACTGGCCACCTGATACGTGCCTTTGTGGCCAGCCACTGACAGCAGAGATTCTCAATCCTCCCCTCTCCTCACGTGCACCCCCTTACAAGTAACCTCACCCTCACCCCTGGCTTCGACGGACACGCAAGGCTGACTCAGACCTGCAGGCCCACGCCCACCTCCTGGATTCAAAACCACGGGCATCGCCTGTGAGGTGCCCTGGGTCTGCACCCTGGGGACAGCGTCAGCACCCACTGCGTTCCGAGCCAGGACCCTCCGCGCCTGCCAGAGCCACGGGCTGTGTGCGCGGGACCCCCCAGCTCCCACAGGAGCCGGGACCCCCAGAACGACCCAATTCTGCCGCGTTCTATCCGCTTTCCGCACTGACGCAGGGCTGGTAGGGACATGCCCTTCCCACAAGAACTCTCTGCTGGCTTCTCGCTGCCACTGTGGTCGTTTGAAAAGGTCATCAGCTGGATCCAAAGCCGAAAGGCCAAACCGGCCCATGGCAACTTCCTGACCTGGGCTGCCTGCCGCTGCCCTACAGCAGCCTCATACACCAAGCTTCTAACCTTCCAAGCTCTGACATCCAGCTCCAGCCTGACCCCCGGGCCTTTGCACCTGCGGCTCTCCCTTCCTGGAGGGATGCATTCCTCCTCCCGTTGCCCGGCCAGCTCCTCCCTCCCCGTCCTCAACCAGGTCCTCACTGCTGTGTCCTCCGAGCACTCCTCAGTAACCCCCATTCCCATTATGGGGGTTTCCACGGTTCCCCTGTTGCCTCTAAATGTCCCCTCTAAAGTGGGCACGCCTCAGGGCACCTTTGTCCGCCAGCGCTGGCCGTTCCTTACACCTGCCTGGGAAGAAGCATCATCCCCCCTCTTTCCCACATCCCCCCCCTGAAAGGTGCCAGTCAGAGCTCGCCAAGAACCACCGGGCAGCGGCAGGTCTGCTCGAGACCGCCTCCACCAGCCGACAGGGCGGACAAGGTGCAAATTGTCCGCGCGCCCCTGTTCTCCTCTGCCAGTGGGGGGCAGGGACAGAGCAGAATAGGCGTTCGTAAGAATGACCCGGGGGGGACACGGGCGACGTGCCCACCGCCGCCCAGTCGGCGAGCGAGTGCTCGATAAATGACAACTTATTCTTCACTCGCTGGCCGCTTTGAGGCGAATTCTGTGTGTCACCTTGGCTAAGCCCCGTGCCCAGGCGTGTGGTCACACAGCCGCCTGCGAGTTGCTGGGAGGGTGTGTTTTGGTGCGGTTAACATTTAGGTGTGGATAAAGGGGGTACCCTCGTAATGGGGGAGGGCCTCCGCCGGTTAGCTGAAGGGCTTAGGAGAAAAGACTGAACCCCTCTTCTCCGACCCCTCCGAGGCTCCAGGTGCCTTCAGCCTCAAGACTGCCGGGTCCCCCGCCTTCCCGTACCTTTGAACTGGGTATAACCCTCAAGTGTGTGAGCCAGGCCCTAAAAGAAACCCCACACTCTCTCTCCAGGGATGCACATCCCCTCGGGCCTGTTTCTCCGGAGACCCTGACGGAGGCGGGGCTACGTGGGACCCCAAGGAGCACCGGGTCCTAAGACCAAGCGACCTCACCCCGAGTCCGACCCACCTTGTCGTCCAGGTCGTCGTCGCTCTCGTCCATCTCCTCCTGCCGCAGGTTCCACTCGTACTCCACGTGGACGTGCGGGTTGAACTTGCCGGACTTGGCCTGGGACAGCTGGAAGGAACAGCGGGCGCAGCCGTGGTCATTCCGAGGCCACGGACCCCGATGTTAGAGACCCTGAGCAAAGCCCACCGTCCCCGGCTCCCAACCACCACCAGCAGTGGCTCTGGAAGCCAATCCCTGGCCGGCCGGCCGCGCCGGACCAGCGGACAGACAGCTCCGAGGAGCTGCAGGAATTCCGGGCCTGGCCCGTTTCCGTTGGATAACGTGACCTCTCTCCGGGGTGGACAGCTTTCGTATTAAAATTAAAGAATAAGTTGTCATTTATTATTCAAATGAAAAGGAGTCTCAACACTGCGAATGCCTGGCTGGACGGCAAAATCGCCGTTTGGGGAGTGCGAGGGGCGGGCCTTTCAAGGCAGACGGTCCCAGCTCAGTCCGTGTCCCCCCGTTTCTGATTCACGCACGGGGGCGGGGCAAGCAGACTGCCTCGAAGGGGAGTCTGGCCGGAGCAGCAAAGCACCACCACCGGGGGCCGGAGCTCCGGAAGGTGACCTACCTGTCCTATCTCAACCTTCCCCCGGCTATGGGCATCGCGTTCCGCTGCGGCCTGGAGCTGTGAGCAGGGACCGGTGGGGGCAGAAAAGGTGAGTGCGTGCAGGGACGTGCGGGGGAGAGCAGCGTGCTTAACGTCCAAAGACCGTTGTTGTGCTCTGCACTTGACTGGCCCGACCCTCCGGCTTCCTAGCTAGGTCTTCCTGACCGAGAGCCACAGAGAGAGCCGAGAGCCACAGAGAGAGCCGAGAGCCACAGAGAGAGCCGAATGACCGCCACCCATAGCCCGGCTGGTCCACTGCTTCTCCCACGCCTCCCATGCCCCATCACGGCTGCACTCTGAGGGCAGGCGGGTGGCACGTTTATCGTGTTTTCAAATGCAGCCATAGTGCTTGTCGGAATTTTTTTTTCTTTTTTTAAAAAAATATATTTTATTCATTTTTTACAGAGAGGAAGGGAGAGGGATAGAGAGTTAGAAACATCAATGAAAGAGAGACATCGATCAGCCGCCTCCTGTACGCCCCCGACTGGAGATGTGCCCGCCACCAAGATACTACATGCCCTTGACCGGAATCGAACCTGGGACCTTTCAGTCCGCAGGCCGACGCTCTATTCACTGAGTCAAACCGGTTTCGGCTTGTGGGAATTTCTTTAGCCACAGTTAAAAAAAAATATTGCTTCTTTTACTAATATCTCCAGTTTCAGTTCTAGAGACTGCCACTTCAGGGCGGCTGATGTCTTTTAGATAACCACCCCCCGTGGCCATGCCTGCTTACCACATCTTTAAAAATAAAAAAATATATATACATATATATATATATGTGTGTGTGTGTGTGTGTGTGTGTGTATATATATATATAATTGATTTTAGAGAGGAAGGGAGAAAGATAGAAACATCCATGAGAGAGAATCATCGATCGCTCCCGCCTGCATGCCCCCTGCTGGGGATGGAGCCCACAACCAGGGCACGTGCCCTTGACCGGAACTGAACCTGGGACCCTTCGGTCCGCAGGCCGCGAGGCTCCACCCGCTGCGCCACACAGGGCTGCTTACCAGATCTTCGCACTGGCTGGCTTTCAGTCTCTTGGCTATGTCGAGGGCGGTCTCTCCCGCCTGGTTCACTGGAATGGGGGAAACACAGGGGCATGAGCGGGACGGACCCCGGAAAGGCGGAGGAGACAACCGTCAGGTGAGGGCGCAGCAGGCCGGGCCCCGCGGGTGCCCACTCACCAACGTCCACGGTGGGCTTGCTTCGCAGCAGCAGCTTCAGGCACTCGGGCTTCTCGAACATGCTGCAGTAGTGCAGGGCCGTGTTCCCCAGCGCCGTCTGCTTGTCCAGGTTCCCGCTGCAAAACCAGAGGGGGGGTCAGCTCACCGCCGCGGTGGCCCGCTGACGTCCGGCCTACCCACCGGGTCCACCCTCCGAGCTGTCTGTCACAGACTCGGGGCGGGTCTAACACTGCGCTCCGACTCACAAGCGGCACGTGACGACCACAGTCAGCACTGCGTGTGCGGGAGGCAGACACCGCCTCTCAGCTTCTCGCCTGTCCTCGCTCATGCCACCTTCACGACCACCCAACGGGAAGGGGCATTACAGCTGTCCCTTTGTCGATGCAGACGCTGGGGCACAGAGAGGCCGCAGTGCGTGCATGTGAGGTTACCAAGACACGGATGACGGAGCCAGGATGTGCACGCGGCAACGTGTGCGCTCAGCCAATGCTCTTGACCACTGCACCCCTAAGGGGCCGAGGCACTGGCACAGCTTGGCCTGGGTCACTGGTGGGTTCAAATGCCCTCATGGTCTTGCTCACATGCTCCTTTGCCTGAGCTCCGGTTCCTTCTCAAAAGCTGTGGCTTACAGATCTACCCCATGAAGAACCAGCGAGTCCCAACCTCCTGTGCTGAGTATTATACTCCTATTAGCACGTCCCAAGCCTGAATCAGCGAGCGAGTCAGCCACACACACACACACACACACACACACACACATACATACAGCTGTCTCACAATGAACATCCTATGGACCTGCCCTGTTAAGTCCTTTCTTTCCCAACCTCCCTAGCGCAGCAGGTTTTGAACCCAACATAGGATCAGGGGTTGGCGAACCGTAGCTGCAGGCCTTCTCTGGCCCTCCCTTTGTTTTTGTAAATAAAGTTTTATTGGAACACGCCCACGTGCACTCATTTGCATACTGCCTCTGGCTGCTTTCCTGCTGCCAGGGCAGCGTGGGACATGTGCGAGAGAGACCTCACGGCCTGCTGATTACTGATCGCGGCTGCTAACAGGGCTGGTCTGTGCTAACTTGCAAGGCCCATGCAGAGGAAACGGAAACCGTACCAGTTTTGGACAAGGAAGTCCACCAAATGGAGAGAGGTCTGGTCCGCAGTTCGGACTGCAAGGTGGAGGGCGGTCTCCCCCAGCTCCTGCAAGGGACAGGGAAGTATAAACAGGCGGTCGCATGTCCCTCTTAGTCCAGAGCCGTCTCTTCCACATCATTACCCCCAGGTAATGATGCACAGCCCCCCTCCCCTCTCAGACGGTCCCGATGGAGACGGGGCACTGGGTGGGTTCCGGCCTCCTGATAACAACGAGGCATCTTTGAAACGGACCCTCGCTTCCCCCCCTTCCCTCTCCGTCCTGTGGTGCCGGCGCAGCCTCCCTCACCTGCCCGGGCTCCAGCAGCGGCTCCATGAGCTCCACGCCCTCCGCGTAGACCTGGACGAGGGCGAGCAAGTCCCGGGACCGCACGGCCTCCGTCAGCTCGTTCAGCTTGGCCGACGGAGAGGAGCAGGTCTTCCTGGAGAACCGGTGGTCCACGTACTTGGCCGTGATGTACTCCTTCCGGGCGGTCCTAAACAGACGCGAGGCACCGCAGCGTCACTTCCCGGGCCGAGCAAGGTTACATCTCTGCAGCCCCCAGCACCGCTTTTTGAGAAGAGTTATCTCCATTAAGACGCTCCATTAAAGACCGACTGGGAGCTCTGCTGAGTGCAGAGTGGAAGAACCGGGCTCCTCGGACGTGCCCCAGGACAGTTTTGCGAATTTGGTGCCCGTATCACCACCCAGGAGGGGCTGGTCTGACACGTGGGCAGGCATCTGCTTCACAAAACCTTCGCTGATCGCGAGAAGGAAGAATGGTATCTTTCTTCCTAGTCACCCCCAGGATGAAACGCATTTCAAGTGCAAAGTCAAGGTAAACGTTTTTGAATGGGTTTCAAGATTCACTCGAGCCCTAACCGGTTTGGCTCTGTGGATGGAGCGTTGGCCTGCGGACTGAAAGGTCCCAGGTTCGATTTCGGTCAAGGGCATGTAGTACCTTGGTTGCGGGCACATCTCCAGCGGGGAGTGTGCAAGAGGCAGCTGATTGATGTTTCTAACTCTCTATCCCTATCCCTTCCTCTCTGTAAAAAAATCAATAAAATATATTTAAAAAAAATAAAAATTCACTCCACTCAACACTAAAAATGACACCAGAAGGTGTTTCCTGACCGTCTCACCGTCACACCACACAGACTAAGCACTGCAGTTTGCTGGGTCCTAGTATTTTCCCGGGTTCCTTTCAGCAGACACAATTTCAAATAAGTGTATGCTTATGTATTTGTTGCTGTCCACATCTATCTGGCGTCTGAGTCCAGACAGCAAATTGTGAGCGTTCACACATGAGGGAGAGATCAGCCAAGATGCCCACAACTCAGTTCCCGAGTCGGGACGGCATGTCTGCGACCAAAGGGATGCACACACTCCTCCCCATACCCCCTCCTCTCGCCTCCCACGCCAGGCAGCCAGACAGGAAGCTGTCCTCAGCGGCCTATAGAAGGACGCTCGCCTTGTCCCTCATCTCCCTTGACGACATGACAGGAATGAACCCCCACAACGGGCCCGCTGAGTCAAAGGCAAACACACTTCTGACGGTGCCGAGTACAGCCAGCGAGCTCCTCACGGGCAGTGCGCCCCCTGGGCCCCGGGGGACTCTGGGACATCTGCTGACCCCCAGCCTCGCCGAGGGGGCTGTCACGCCTCTGGGCCTTTGCCAACCTGACAGGCGTCTCCCACTGCGGCTGTGTCTCCTCTTTATCACAACCGGCGTGAGTTAGAGGATCGTCCTCGGGACGCTTTACCCTCCGAGCGACTCCCGAGGGGGAGGTGATGCTGAAAATAACCCGTGCGTTCCTGAAGCATGTTTCGAAATACGTTTCTTTGCTCTGCTTTTTCCACATAATGGGGTTTCTTTCCTCTTGGGGGGTGGGGGTACTCTAACCACTAAGATGATTTTTGGGTTGAAAATGATGACGGTAAAGAATTCATTGCGTTAGAGGTACTCACATGTCACTCATTGGGGTAGGTTTTGGTGAGGGGCTGGGCAAATTCGCTTCCATAATGTCATTGAAACTGTTGTTCCCAATGGTCTTGGCCAGCTGTTAACACAAACACAACGCAGCGAACTGGTCACTCCTGGTTTAAAAGTTCCCTGTTATGGCTGAATTTTTATCACCTTCCTTCACTTCACTCAGGATACAAACCGTCCGTCCATCTGGTCAGCACGTGTTTGCTGAGCACTAACTATGTGCCAGGCTTTAGTGCTGGAAACACAGAGATGGGAGTTCCATGTTCCCTCCCGGAGGAGCTAATCGACTAGAGGGGTCGCTGATAAGGAAAAATAATGATTTTTACAAAAACAGTGTGATAGCCGAAACCGGTTTGGCTCAGTGGATAGAGCGTTGGCCTTCGGACTGAAAGGTCCTGGGTTCGATTCCAGTCAAGGGCATGTATCTTGGTTGCGGGCACATCCTCAGTAGGCAGTGTGCAGGAGGCAGCTGATCGATGTCTCTCTCTCATCGATGTTTCTAACTCTCTATCCCTCTCCCTTCCTCTCTGTAAAAAATCAATAAAAAAAGTGTGATAAATGCTAGAACAAAATAGGGTGTGGTTCTACACACACACACACACACACACACACACACACACACACACCATCTGAATCCGACACAGCAGGCCTTCCCGACCTGATCCACGTATTGGGGGGACGGGAGAAGGCTCCAAATTTGGGGGAATCATGATGGGGAAGGGCAGGTGATAAGCCCACACTTGCACATTCCTAAAGAAGTCAAGGTGGCCAGAACCAGTTTGGCTCAGTGGCTAGAGCGTCAGCCTGTGGACTAAAAGGTCCCAGGTTCAATTCCAGCCAAGGGCATGTACCTTGGTTGCGGGCACATCCCCAGTAGGGGGTGTGAAGGAGGAGGCTGGTCGATGTCTCTCTCATCGATGTTTCTAACTCTCTATCCCTCTCCTTTCCTCTCTGTAAAAAATCAATAAAATGTATTTAAAAAAAAATAAAGAAGTCAAGACGTAGGAGGGACTGGTTTTAGGACAGGAGCTAACAGGCCACTAGCAAGTCACGTGTACGTTCAGAAACTTACAAAAAGTGAAAAGAGAGAAACTCTTAGGTCACTGTTTCGGTAACAGAAGCCCCTAGGTACGGCGAACGTGGGAGTTCGGCGCTTACCTCCCTTTTTTGCTTTTTACTGGGTCCTGTGAGACTAATTCTGAAAGAGGAAGACAGCTCTGAAGAGCCCACCCCAGAACAGAGAGCCAGTAGCTGAACTGGGTATGGAAACAGGTGACTCACCAGTTCTCCGCATGGGGAACGGAAACATCAGCATTACACACCACAAAACTCACACCTCACATACCGATGCGAGTGCAACAGCATTGAGGAGCAGAATTCTGGGTGTCACCGGAAACAGAAACCTCAACGTGCTACGCTAAATATAACTCGCGACAATGAACGTATAAAGTTTCCTTCCAAAGTGCAGGTCGCTACTCACCAAGAGTTCAGAAGTTCCCAGTTTGTCCAGTTCCAAGGACTGAATGCGGGAAATGTGGACCCCCATTTCCCTGTGGATTCCGGAACATTCGATGCAGGTCAAAATGCCCAGGTTGGTTGAAAGCCAGGTGGGTTCTGTGGGAAGGATTGTGAAGACAGTGAACAAATTAAGTATCTAGTTTTAGGGTGCAGACTACAGGGGATGCTAAAACAACAGCAGTCAAGAGTGAAGGAATTATGGGGGAAGATTTAAGTGGAAGACATAGAGAGATGCTTGCATTTGGCCAAGGACCTATGATCAACACCAATAGCTTGTTATAAAAAAAAGTGAAATACGACACGTTTTTAAACAAGGTCCTTTCAATACTGAATTGAAAACCAAACGAAAATCTTTATTCTTGTGAAGCGTGGAAAGACTTCCAGAAGGTCTTAGGTCTGTAGGTCTGCTGAGGGTGCTCCCTCCCCAGCAGGTACGGCTGCAGACCTGCAGTCCAGCACAGGGACAGACTCTGCAGCAAGCATGTCACACTTACTGCCAAAAATGAATATTTTTTTTTGCCGCCCAGCCAATGTAATGGTATGTAAAAAATATTTTAATAAAAATTTTATAACTTAGCTGAAACCGGTTTGGCTCAGTGGATAGATTCAGGCTGGGGACTGAAAGGTCCCAGGTTTGATTTCGGTCAAGGGCATGTACATTGGTTGTGGGCACATCCCCAATAGGGGGTTTGCAGGAGGCGGCTGATCGATGGCTCTCTCTCATTGATGTTTCTGGCTTTCTGTCCCTTTGCCTTCCTCTCTGTGAAAAATCAATAAAATATATTTAAAAAAAAATTCTATAACTTAACTAGAGGTCCGGTGCACAAAATTCATGCACCTGGGGGGCGGGGAGGAGGAAGGACCCTCAGCCCTGCCTGCATGCTCTCACAGTCTGGGAGCCCTCGGAGGAAGTCTGGCTGCCGTGGAATTGGGGAGACTCCCGCCACCACCACTGTGCTTGCCAGCCATGAACCCCGGCTTCTGGCTGAGCAGCGCTCCCCGTTGTTCTGCCATTCGGTCGATTTGCATATTAGCCTTTTATTAATAGGATTTTTACAATATCCTGTTCCACATCATTAGGAATGATGAACTACAACGTGCGTGAACAACTAATGACTATAATCGTGTGGCATTCATTTCCCTGTGCACCTTGCGCACAGGCGCACCATTTCTCTCCACTAACACCAGCAGCGAGTATGTTAGCAGCCGATGGCCACGTCGTTAGTCTTGGGACTGACTTGTTTGGTGTGCGCAACAGGAAACATTTCACTTTCGGAGAACAAGAAAAATATAGGTTTATTTGCATCACGCTTATTAATCTGTGCAGTTATTCAGTGTCAGGGAAGTTAACGTTCAAGAAAAATAATATTTTTATTAAAACGTTCGATTATTTTATGTTAACAATTACTCATTTACTTCAGCATGCCTCTATCGAAATACATCTATGTTTCGGTGAAAATTGAAGCTTTTGCTTTTTTGCGGCCCACAGATACTTGAACCGTGTTTATTTGGCCTATGTTAGCCTTGAGTTTGACATGCCTGCTCGACAGACATCTTTAACCTCGAGTCACAACTCCCATGAGCCTATCATCTCAGTGACGGCTTGTTCGCAAGTGCCTGTGGGTAAAAGCTTAGGCCTCTGTTTCTACAACCGAAAGGCTCCAGCAGCAGGAACAAATATCTCTCTGATTCGCACCTGCAGGCTCTCCCTGTGGGCCAGCTTCTCTTCCGTGGGTCACTATCCGGTCATCTACCTCCTCTGCCCGGTCCCCCACCAGTGAGTGCCTACCCCACACCTCACGGAAGTGGCAGGCAACGATCGTGTCTCCGAGGAGCCTCTGCTATGTGGGATGGAGAAACCCACTTTCACAGGTCAAACACCACAAGCTACAATGTTTGCCCCCATGTTCTGAGCCCCTGCTAGTCGCTTGCCTTCGGAGCCCCCCGGTTTCTTCCTCTGGAAAATGGGGATAATTTGTCTCCTGCTCACGGAACTTCTGTGAAGATTCAGTAAAATCATCTAAACAAGCACCTGGCGTGATCCTGATAAAGCACGGCGTAGCTGAGAGCTGCCGCCAACTTCTAGGTAACACAGACGCTATCGGGAAACAGGAGTTTGCGGGGAGGTGACACCCAGGGGGACACAGAGGTCGAGAGGTGTTACCAGGCGGGAAGAAGAGGGATGTGCCACATGTCAGCCCCATAGACACGATGTCAGTAAGTCTTTGTGAGAACCGGGGTTTACCGTCCAATTTTTGGGAGGGGGGCACCTGCAGATCAATCAGAACAGTAAGGGGACTCGGTGTGAGATTGTCCAGGCTGTGAGGGGAGGCTGGCGGTTCACAGCCAGGATGATGGACTCCAGGTCCGGTGCCCTCTCCATGCGGCCCCTGGTGCCATTTAACTGGGCCCCACTAGGAAAGGTGGTGATTTGACAGGGGACCGGGGAGAGAGAGCAGGTGGGAGCTTTCTGGGGTCATTCATGCCGGGACAGCCCGGCTCGTTCATGCCGGGAACCGTGCCGGGAGGCTCTGTAAGGAGGCAAGGGTGCTAGAGGCCCGGCTCGTGCATTCTCCTCGGGCAGAGGAGGCGGTGAACAGGCCGCTCTGCTTTGGGGACACAGAGAAGCCAGCTCTCCGGCGGGGACACAGAGAAGCCGGCTCCCCGGCGGGGACACAGACAGGCAGGCCGCGCGGCGGGACGCTCACCGGAGGAGCCGCAGTCGCAGCAGACCTCGTTGCCCGGCAGCCGCTGGACGTCCTCGATGATGGCTTTGGTCAGGTCCTCCAGGCTGTTCTCGCCCGTGCTCTGCTCGCCGCGGAAGGCCATGGTCAGTGCCTCCTCTTTGCTGTTGGTCAGCACCGATATCCAGCTGCGGCCCAAACAGGGGAGGGGACACCGTTTGCTCCTTCCCGGGCAGCCCATCATCGCATGTCGCCGAGACATACCCAGAGACGCCGCACCCCCACATCAACGAAGCAGGGAGAAAGGGGAAGGAACTAAACCCTAAAGCAGCGGTTCTCCACCTTCCTCAGGCCCCGACCCTTGCATGCAGTTCCTCATGGGGCGGTGACCCCCCACCATGAAATGTTGCTACTGTGATGCATCGTGATGTCAATATCTGCATTTTTCGAGGGTCTCAGGCGACCCCTGTGAAAGGGTCATTCGACCCCAAAGGGGGTCTCGACCCACAGGTTGAGAACCGCTGCCCTAAAGGAAGAAGGATAAAAGGATGGGAAATATCGAGAACAGGCCAGGAGAGGAGCAGGTGAGGGAGCCGGAGGCCTCTGCCACTGGGGACCTGCAGGGACATCCGGACAGAACAACAGACGGTTGAGGGAAGAGGCCTCGGCGAGGGCCCACCCCAGGCGAGGAGGAGAGAGAACCGGTGAGAGGAAAGAACTCAGCAAGAGGCCTCTGTCCCCTGGAGGCCGCCTCCGTGAGGGCCCTTGACGTGGGCATAAACCGGGCGTTTCAATCGCAGCCGTGAAAACTTATGCTCAGGGGGTTAGAGCATCACCCCGATACACCACGGCTGTGGCCAATCCCCGGTCAGGGCGCACACGGGAATCAACCAATGAATGTGTATAGGGGTGTAACCGCACATTGATGTTTCTCTCCCGCTGCCCCCCTCTAAAATAAATCAATAAAAATTAGGGGAATAAAATAAAATTTTTATGCTATGAAAAAGGTATAATAATATGGAAACATGCTGACATTTTAATACAAAATAAAAAGTGAAGGCCATTAAATGACTTATACAGTATGATCACAGAATGTCTTGAACAAAAACCATGTGCCACCAACCTGGGCATAGGCTAACCTAAGTGCCCAGCAACAGGGGGCTGATGAATGAGGCCTGAAATAATCCAGCTGCTGAAATGTAATTTTTACTAATTTTTTAATGACTCTGGGGAAATGCTCACCATGTAATATTTTGTGAAATAGGAAAAACTGTTGCATGATATAACCCCAAATTTAAATGTATGTACGGAATCTATATCTGTATTTTTTTATTGATTTTTTTACAGAGAGGAAGGGAGAGGAATAGAGAGCTGGAAACATCGATTAGCTGCCTCCTGAATACCCCCTTACTGGGGATGTGCCTGCAACCAAGAGACATGCCCTTGACTGGAATCGAACCTGGGCCCTTTCAGTCCGTGCAGGCCGACGCTCTATCCACTGAGCCAAACCGGTTAGGGCGGATTATGTATTTTTGTTCGAGGGAATAGCAGCTAGAAAGAAATTCATAAAATGATAATACCGGTTGTTCCCGCATGACCTTCTGTAGGAAAATGGAAAGATGGATCACCTGACTCTGTGCCTTCCCATAATTTTCCCTATAGGGCGCTTGTCTCACATTCATGGATAAGGGAAAACAGCCAAATTTATTTTTTTTAAGAATAAAAGAAAAACATTTCCCAATCACAGTTGGTTCTTGCCGACTGCAGAGTCAGGTAATATCTATTTTTAGCAGAGAATACAGAGCTCCAGAACTGAGTCTGTAGTTCTTTTGGTGTCTTGTAGGATCAAATGGGTGTGAGACAAAGGACTAGCTACAAACGGTTTTGAATTAGTAATAGAGACGGACAGCAATGGGAAGGAATTAAAGGATAAACCACATTATGTGGAGTCTGTGAGCTGCCATTCATACCTTTGACTCTAGGTGGCGCTCACCTCGTTCGTTGTGAGAAATGCATTTGCACAGCTTTTTCTCCTGTGATGTGGAAAAACTACACCTCAAAACCAACACTCTGGGAGTGGGGTGTGTGTGGGGGATGTCACTTAATACCTTTTAAATTAAAATGCACTATTTCCTATCGTTTAGCCTCAAGTTACAGACTACAACTCGATGTGTTAAAAATAGTTTAGAGACTGGATTCCGTAGAACCGGACACCACGTTTATCCTTGGCACTGAGCTTACTGAAGTTTTCACTGACTGCGGGGTCTCTGTTTGCTTTCCTTAAGCGATCTGACGTTCTGTCTATTTGGAATGACCAACACCTACTATGTGCCAAGTCCTTAGGATTTTTTAAATGCAGCCCTCTAACCTGCCTCCCAGGGCCTCCAAAAAACATTTGCCGCCAACCCGGACATAGGAAAACCTAAGTGCCCAACAACAGGGGGCTGATGAATGAGGCCTGAAATAACACCCGAGGACCAGGACACCCAGAGAGGATAACCCACTCACTCTGGTCCCACAACGGACGGGTGTCCGACTGGGACAGAAACCCCCTCCTAATGGCCCTCTTTTTTAGAGCTCCTTCCGCTGTGCCATTTTTGCCTCTTTATTCAAGAGCTGGCGACAAGTAAGGAAATAAAGAAGTCTGTCATGATTATCAGAAAATATGAATATAACCAAAACCGGTTTGGCTCAGTGGATAGAGCATTGGCCTGCGGACTGAAAGGCCCCGGGTTCGATTCTGGTCAAGGGCATATACCTTGGTTGCGGGCACATCTCTGGTGAGGGGCGTGCAGGAGGCAGCTGATCGATGTCTCTCTCTCATCGATGTTTCTCACTTTCTATCCCTATCCCTTCCTCTCTGTAAAAAATCAATAAAATATATTAAAAAAAAATGAATATAAAGGACAATGAATTCTCCGAAGGAACAATTCAAATGTGGTGAAATGGAATGGCTCCATTTAAAAAAAGTGGAGGATCAAAATAGCTATTTCTGACAATTAAAGAAAAAAACAAAACAAAAACCTTGACATTATTTTAAAGTAACAGGCATACAAAATATGTGATTGCATTTTAACCCTTTCAAAAGGGCAGAGCTGGGACCAGGGGTCAGGCCAGCCCGCCTGGAACACGCAGCTGCTCTTTCTACTTGCTCCTGCCTCCTTCCTCGGTGAGAAGTGATTTCTTCGTCCCGTTTCCCTGGACACTTTCCCACATAAAGAAACCGCCTCCGTGGAACTGGAGGCGAATGAAGAGCAGAGAGCAGCGTGGGCTGGCCCGGAGGAGAGGCGCTGGCGTGGGGACTGCCAGGGCCGCTGCTGGGTCATAACGGAAATCTACGCACGCGGTACAGGACGGAGCGCGTGGTGCCAACAGCTCAGGACTACTTACGCTACATAATCCTGCTCGTCTTCCGCCTGAAAGTGATACGTCCTATTATCTGAAACACAGAGGAGAAAAGAACGTGAAACCCGAGAAAGCAGGATACCTTCAGGTCTCGTGTAAACTTTGCAAGTTCCTAAAAACAAATAAAAAAACCCGTAGTAAAAGTAGGGTTTTAAAATTAGTTTGTTTTTAACGCCATTCTCTGCTTTAATGCTGTGTGACCTTGTGTAAGTCACAGAACCTCTCTGAGCTCGTTCTCTGTCACACAGTACACCGATGGGGCTGTTGTGAGGACTGGCAGTAACATATATACAGAGCGAGTTAGATGTTCAGTAACTGATGATGAGTTCTATAGCTCAATAACCGACAGGTTTTGAAATGGAGAGGTCTGGGCTGTTTGAAGGGAGCTTATAAATCCAACTTCTCATTAATAACCCCAGAAACCATTCTCATTCATAACCCAAGAAACCGCTTGGTCATCAGATCGCAGGGCGCTCTGCACTTCAATGGGTGCTACAGAATCCAGCTCAGATGCCCTGCCCAGAGCGCTGCCCAGGCCAGTGCAATGGAAACGGGCAACGCCAGGATCCGCGGTCACTGGGCCCGGAGAGAAGGGGGACTCACGTGAGATCAGGTCAAAGGACTTCTTGTCCTCGGCGTTCGGCTTCACCTGGCAGGTGAGAAGGTTCAGCTTGGCCGGCTGCCTGTTGGCCTGGAACAGAGAACACGGAGCTGCTGCCTGCTGCACCTCGCCCCACCTGCTAGCCAGGGCCCTGTGGGACAGGCACGCGGCTCCAGGCAGCAAGCGTGAGTAAAGTCTTCCACCTTCAATCTCTTGCTCACTTATCTATGCATTCCTCAGTGGATTCTCGCAGGCACCCAGAGTGAGGAGCGAACCCACAGCCTCGGCACATGGGACGAGAGCAACGGATACTTGGCCAGGGCCAAATGTGGTAGTCTCATTCAGACAATCAGGATTCTGAATCTCATTAAAATTTTTTTTAAGCCGAAACCGGTTTGGTTCAGTGAATAGAGCGTCAGCCTGCGGACTGAAGAGTCCAGGGTTTGATTCCGGTCAGAGGCATGTACCTTGGTTGTGGGCACATCCCCAATGGGGGGTGCGCAGGAGGTAGCTGATGGATGTTTCTCTCTCATCGATGTTTCTAACTCTCTATCCCTCCCCCTCTCTGTGAAAAATCATTAAAATATATTGAAAAAATGCATATTTTTTGGTGGTTTTCCAAATGTCTATTAACTGTACATAAAGACTACATGGGTGATTAATCGGGATGGAATCAGGAAAATCCACCTTTAAATGAAGAGTGGACACAGCCCATGGAAATGCACCTTTCTGGACCCCACGCACACCCAGACCAAAGAGTCAGCACTTCCAACACCGTATCCTGCTGTGAAATGCAGTGGAGTACCTCTCATTCATTCATTCATTCATTCACTCACTCATGCATTCATTCAGAATGTCCTCCCGCAACCATCACCCCAACCTGGTGTCCCCGATATCCACCCATTGTGGTTGCAATGTGCAATGTACAGAACCTCTCTCAAGTACAAGGACAACTACCAGCCTCGAGACTCAGTTCAGTGAGCCCCCGAATCTGAAGGCAGAAAATTCAGCCAGCATTTCACATCACAGGTTTATCAGCACGTCTCTTGTCACATGCATCATTTACACAGACCCCTGAGGGTGTGCACAGCCAGGCTAACTTAGGTTTTGCCTAAAGGGAGCCTTTTCACGTAATCACTCTGGTCAACACTCATTCTTGACCTCCCCGCCTGCATCTGTCCAGGGTCACGTGCCGGCCAACGCTGAGACCAGCCTGTCTGCTTCCTGCAGGAGCTGACAACAGACTGAAACGTCTGAATGCCCAGGCTGGGCACGACCGGAAGCCCCCTGACACTTAGGATCCTCAAAATCCCCGCGCCAGCAACTTTTCCACCCAGCACCCCAAGTTTTTAGAAAAAAACAGAGCGGGGGAGGAGGCGGAGAGATGCCACACTGGGAGCAAGCGGAGGAGCGCTGAATGACAGAGGTGGCATGTGTTTGAGATGATCTCAAGGACGCGCTGCAGTGCTCAGTGTGAGCGGTGAGCCACGGACACTTCATCCCTTGTCCACCTCCTTGTGCTCTCGGGACAATTTCCGAGACCTTCCTCCTCTGGGGTTTCGATGAGATTCGACCCAGAAAACATAGCCCGTGGCCAGTGCCCGTCTGCTCCAAAGCAAGCGGTCCGGGCGGAAGAAGGGAGAGCCGAGGTCTTTCAGGATCCTCACACGTGCGTCTGCCGTAGACCAGGAAACCAGGGGAGCCCGTCTAGAAAGCTCTGCCTGAGCGGACACACACTGACTGCAGGCCAGGTCCCCAAGGAGGAGGCGGGGCCCGGACTGCATGCTGTGCTCACAACAGACCTGGAGCTTGGGTGGCCAGCGGCCGCAGGCTCCTCCCCAGGCTGCACCCACACCAGGCCTGGCTGCTGTGAAATGTCTGTCCTGCGCATCTGTCTGGCTTTCCCCGATGAACGCCAGGGCACCTGAGGGCCTGAGCAGGCAGCCATGCCAGGGGGCGGGCCCTCGGCCGCCTGCCATGCTCCGGTGGGGCCTCCACGTGCCCAGGAGGAGGTGGAAGGGCTTAGGGGAGAGGGAGGGATGATTAAAGGCCTGGAAAAGGGGAACTTTGAAGACGGGGAAAAGGCACTATTTAGTCCGGAGGAAAGATGGCGAGGGAGCGACTTAATAAGCATCCTCAGGCCCACGAGGCTGCTCCGGGCAGGCTGGCAGCTGGTTCCCATCTGCGCGGGCCCAGGAGAAAGGCCGGAGCCAGACGCAAGGCAGGACTTCCAAGCTTAAGCTGATGAAGCTTAATAAGCGGTTTCGAGTTTCTGAGCCGAAGGAGCAATCGCTTTGAAAAAAAAAACACCTAAGGATTTTTCTAGACGCATGCACATCTGAGTGTGGCCGAGGGTTCACTAGAGACCGTTTCTTTTTTGTCCCACATCCACGTGACTCCAGTGTTTCTGAACATCCTTACCGACAGATACAACCAATACAGACAGAAAACTTAAAAAAAAAAAGACACTCCAGTTTAGTCTTCACTCCTGCGGGGGAATGACATGGCACCGCCCACCCACAGCACAGACTGTTCATAGCTCAGTGCCCGAAAGCCACGAGGAAAGGGGCTTGATCCGGTTTGAGCCACTTCACAACTGGACTCTCATGGGATGGCCTTGGCCACCTCAATGTGAACTCCAGGGACACAGACACAGCCTGCCTAAGCGCAGTGCCTGTTCTCCCCCGAGACAGCTGACGAGTGACCATCACCCCAAGTGTGAGGAGCCCCCCCAAAAAACCCCCACAGAATTCCTGACCATCTAAGCAGCTGCCATAGCCAGTGCCGAGCTGGGACTAGGAGGAAGTGGAGTGGGCGCTCCACCCGCGTCCCTGGACCAAGGCACCAGGAGGCTCAGGGGTTATCACTCCAGGAATCACGGTCAATCCAGATGTGCATAACGTTCCAGAGTTTCAAAGCACCCTCTCGGGGCCCAGCAGTAACTTGTAGGCACGGCGATTAAAGCCGGCGTCACCGCTCCTGGTGGCTCGGCAGGTGGAGAACGGAGTGAGGCTAGAAGGACTCGCCCCGGGATTCCTCAGAATCGGTTCGGGTGAAACGGGAAGGAGAGAAGAACGAGGAAAAGGAGAGGAAACATGTACCGAGCTCTTCCTAAAAACCTGTCTGTCACCTCGGGGCTCCTGAAACTTCAGCGGCGCCACTGTCTCTGCTGCTCCCCCTGCTGGGCAGGAGCGGCACTGGCCTCCCTCCCTCCGGGGTCCCGTCTTCCTGTTCGCCTCCACCTCCTGATCCCTTCCTCCAGGTGGCTCAGTATTTGAATGTCCTGAGTGTTCCTGGCCTGACCAGCCTTCCCTCCCCCACTGCTGTGTGACCTTCTGGCACTTATGACCCCTGACTCGCTTCTTGTCTTTCTTCCCACTCAAAGCCCATACTTCTCGGTTTTGTTCGCTAAAACGTGCCCGGCATACAGCAGGCACTCCATCAATGCTTCTCCAAGGAAAGCATTCCAGGGGCCTCACATGGACGACCAGTGAGAGAGGTCTTTTCAGCTCCTTTCACTAATTCTGATGAAGAGAGGGGGTGGAGGGGTTCACTAACGTTCCCACGACCTCCCTCCCAGGAAGAAGATAGCAGAGCCTGAGCCTCGACCGGGTCTGAGGGGCCCGAAGCCCCGTCCCTCCTCCCGCTGCAGGGCAGGCTGGGAAGCCGGCCACGCGCCGTCCCCGGAACAGCGGGCGCCGGGCACCGGGGAACATCTCCTTCCGAGAAGAGCGAGGGTTAGAAATAGCGCCAGGGTTAGGAATATGTTCTATTTTAACATCTGCTCGGTCACCTGATGTCCCCTCCGTTCCTTGCTTTCATAATTGATGGAGAGAGAATTTTTAGCAGGCTATTTGAAAACCCTACCCACTCCTTCATCTGACAAGACACCTCTTACGTAAGCCTCTATCCCAGCGGTTCTCAACCTGTGGGTCGCGACCCCTTTGGGTGTGTGTGTGTCCACCGACCCCACCACAGGGGTTGCCCAAGACCATCAGAAAACACAGATATTTACATTACGATTCACAACAGTAGCCAAATTACTGTTAGGAAGTAGCAACGAAAATAATTTTATGGTTGGGGGTCACCACCACATGAAGAGCTGTCTTAAAGGGTCCTGGCATTAAGAAGGTTGAGAACCACTGCTCTACCCATTCTAAGCACATCTGGGAACCACGAGGTCCACGCCAGCCAGCCGCTACGGGAAACAGCTGACCACCGACCCAGGACGAGCTGGGTCCGAGCTCGAGTGCATTTTAATCAGCGGTATTTCTTTCTTCTTCAAACCGCGGGAAATCGGCACGCGGCTGTGAAGACGGAAAACCTGCCGATGGACTAAACTCCCCGCTTATTCCTCCTGTCCTGTGGGCAGCGAGCTGGAGGGCCACCCTGCCCCGGAGGCTGGCACTCCCCCACGCGCCTTCTCCCGCCTGCCTGGGCCTCTCTCACGACCTCGGCACTCTGCCATTTCCATTCCTGCTTGAGGCATCTTCCATGGTGATTTTTTTAAAGATGAAAAAATAATTCCTCGCTGATGTTAAAGAGCCAAATTGTGACTCCTGGTCTCACGGCGGATGGCTCTGACTACCACCAAGAGGGAACCTCTTTGACAAGGGGAGGGATTTTGTCCAGACAGGACTTTTCGTTGGGGGATGCAAAACGAAAACTCTAGACAGATTACAGCCATCAGCTGGAAGGATGCCAGGTGTGTGGATAGACGCTGACAACCTGAAGACAAGGAGAACGTTGAGTGATAACAGCTTAGCTATTTCCCACTTTCTGTTAGATTGCCTTTGTTACTAAAAAACGGGGAGTCGTGATTGAGGCAATTTTATTATTCACGGTTTTATTTATAGACCCTTCAACATAATGGTGGGCTTTTTGAGTAATTTCAATGAATAGCAACAGATGAAAAAGACCAGACGTATTTTATGTGCGTTGTTTCACTTCTTACATTGCCTTTCCGTGCAAAGAACATCCCCTGCCATCTTTGTCCTTCAGAAAACTGGGTTTTTGCGACCACCAGTATTTTATCTCCCAGACCATTAGATTACCAACTAAGAGAAGACCTGATTTGGTTTGGGAGAGCAGATTAAAAATCTTGGTGGAGGCCTGGCTCAGTGGTTTGAGCATCAGCCTGAGGACCAAAGGGTCTCGGGTTCGATACCCAGTCAAGGGCATGTACCTTGATTTCAGGTTCAGCCTCAGCCCCTGTTGGGGAGACATGCGGGCAAAGACCAATCCATGTGTCTCTCTCACATCTGTATTTCCCCCTCTCTCTGTCTCTCCCCTCCCTGCCACTCTCTCTAAAAATTAAAGGGGAACATATCCTCAGGGGAGGACTAACAAACAAGAAAAGTCCCGGTGGAGCGACAGACACGGCAGGGCAGACACTGCAGGGCAAGGTAATATCCCAAATAGCTGACCTGACTCCACACACCTGAGCCTGGGAACATTCTGGCACCGTGACAGCACGTGTCTGCCAGTTCCTAGTCACACGGCCCCGAGGCAGAGCTGGCGATCGATCGATCGAGCGAGCGAGCGAGCGGTGGCAGACACACTCACCGTGGCATGGGAGATGGTCAGCATCCCGTTCTTGACCGCACACTTCCTCCTCTGCCACACTTTGCGGATCCTGCAGAGCCAGGCAGACAAGCTAGGTTAGGGTCTGCTCGCTCGGGGACATGTGAACATGCAGCGTCACGCATAACCATCATGACAACACAGGCCCGCCTGAGCCACACCAACCGGAATGCTCCGGCCTCCCCTCCCTCTCCCAGGGAGAAGGACCCGGGCCGGCCCAGGATGCTCAGGACAGCACTGGTTCTGCCGCTGACGGCGGGAAACTGCAGTGGCATAGACAGCAGGAGGGGTGAAAGCCCCCGGGCCCTTTACACAGAGTATTCTGTGCGCGTGTTTAAAAGAAGAAAAGCGGGAGCCGGAACAGGTTTGACTCAGGGGATGGAGCGTCGGCCTGTGGACTGAAAGGTCCCAGGTTCGATTCTGATCAAAGAGCATGTACCTTGCTTGCCGGCACATCCCCAGTAGGAGGCAGCTGATCGAGGTCTCTCTCTCATCGATGTTTCTAACTACCCCTCTCCCTTCCTCTCTGTAAAAGATCAATAAAATACATTAAAAAATAAATAAGAGAAGAAAGTGGGCATGTACTCATATACATATGACTTGTATAGATTTCTAAGGTGCATCATTGATTGAAAAATACAAGTTAAGACAACTCAGGTCTCATCTTGAATTGTTTCAAAACAAAAACCTCACCCAGGAGGTCACGGTTTCTATTCCCAATGAGGGCACACGGCTAGGTTGCGGACTTGATCCCCAGTGTGGGGCGTGCAGGAAGCAGCTGATCAGCGATTCTCCCTCATCACTGATGTCTCTCTCTCTCTCTCCTCAGAGCATTTCGGACTCCCTGGGTAGATAAATATGTGTATAAACACGAAGAGGAGGCCTGGAGGGCCTCTCAGAGCCCACAGCAGTCTCCTACCCTGGAGCGGGACAGCAGAGGCGGCAAGAAATGGCTTGTTTCTCATGAGAAACCGGAGGGGCTGCTGCTGAGTGGGCTGTGCTGGAAGAGGAAGGCAGGAGTCAAGGCTGACACTCAAGGTGGAGGTCTGGGCGGCCAGGTGGGCACCCCAGGCAGAGAAACTGCAGGGGCACTGGGGGACGGGGGGTCAAGAAGTCATGTCCTGACGAAACCGGTGTGGCTCAGTGGATAGAGCGTCGGCCTGCAGACTGAAAGGTCCCAGGTCCGATTCCAGTCAAGGGCATGTGCCTTGGTTGTGGGCACATCCCCAAGTAGGGGGAGTGCAAGAGGCAGCCAATCGATGTCTCTTTCTCATCGATGTTTCTAACTCTCGATCTCTCTCCCTTCTTCTCTGTAAAAAAGTAAATTAAAAATAATACATATATATATATTTATTTATTTTATTTTATTTCTTAATATATTTTATTGATTTTTTTTACAGAGAGGAAGGGAGAGGGACAGAGAGCCAGCAACATAGATGAGAGAGAGACATCGATCAGCTGCCTCCTGCACGCCCCCACTGGAGATGTGCCCGCAACCAAGGTACATGCCCTTGACCGGAATTGAACCCAGGACCCCTCAGTCCGCAGGCCAACGCTCTATCCACTGAGCCAAATATTTTGGCTAAAATATATATTAAAAAAAATAAAAGAAAAATGAAGTCATGTCCTTCTGGTTCCTGCCTTCCTCACACCGCGTGTCACCAGTCTCAGGTGGCACACCAGGACATAGACAGCCACTGCTTCCTCTCGGACTCCCTCCAAGTGTGTCTGCCACGTGGGAGCGGGAAAGCCCGGGGGTCAGCTAACCCGATGCCCAGGAAGAGAGGGAGGGGTCTGTACGTACCCGTCACTTTTCTTCAGCAGGTACCCCTTCTTCTCGCTGCCGTACTCCTTGTTGCCCTGCAGCTGGTGCATGCTGTACCCGCCCTGGCGGCTCTGCGAGTCCTAGGAGAGACGGGTCCCGGGTGAGTCACACGCCGGAGACGCCCCTCGAGCCCCTGCCTCTGCTCGGCCGCCGAGCCTGGGCCCGGGGCGGTCCCGTCCTTGCCTGCGTGTTCAAGGAGGAAGTGGGGCGGTCACAAGCAAGCACAAGGCGGAGCGGGGCCCTGGGGTCCGGGCTGCTGGCGCCAGTTCAGACCCCAGCCCGGCTTCTAGCATGCGGGGGCTATTCTATGGCGACACCCGTTCACGCCGGCAGCCAGGCAGGCCCGAGAAGGACCGCAGAACCGAGCCCGTGCCGCCGGAAGGTAAGTGCTCTTTGCTGGGCGGACCTCTCTAGACCCAGCGCACACTCTGCGGGGTGTGGGGTGAGGAGTGCACCCTCTGAGGGAGGTAGCAAGACCTGTCGTAAAGTTCTTGCTCTGGAACTAACCAGTGCTCTGCAAAATATACCTACAACCACGCTCTTAATAAAAATAAAAAAATCTGCTGAAACCGGTGTGGCTCAGTGGATAGAGCGTTGGTCTGCAGACTAAAAGGTCCCACGTTCGATTCCGGTCAAGGGCATGTACCTTGGTGGTGGGCACATCCCCAGTAGGAAGTGTGCAGGAGGCGGCTGATCGATGTTTCTCTCTCATCGATGTTTCTAGCTCTCTATCCCTTTCCCTTCCTCTCTGTAAAAAAAATCAATAAAAAATATATTTTTAAAAATCTATTACGCCGAGACCGGTTTGGCTCAGTGGATAGAGCATCGGCCTGCAGACTAAAAGGTCCCGCGTTCAATTCCAGTCAAGGGCATGTACCTTGGTGGCGGGCACATCCCCAGTGGGGGGCATGCAGGAGGCAGCTGATAGATGTTTCTCTCTCATCGATGTTTCTAACTCTCTATCCCTCTCCCTTCCTCTCTGTAAAAAAAAATCAATAAAATATATTTTTAAAAAAACCTATTGCAGTGACAAGTGTCTTGTGTAATGAAAAGGGTGACAAGGGTCGAGAACAACTGACTTAATGTCAGGGCGCCACTGAGCTTTGGGGGGTCTTTGTAAGGACGGCACCCCAGACCGCCGATCCTGGGGAAGTGCAGGGGGGGATCTCAGGGGAACTAAGTGCACGGGAGAAACGGGGCCGCAAACACAGACACAGGACAGCACGTTCTCACCAACGGCGGGGACTTACTCTCCTAGACTTCGAGCAGGAAGGGCAAGAGCAACAGAGAGAAAAGGCAGAACATTTGAAAACAGAGTTAATTTCATTGACAGTCTCATCACTTGTAATTTAAGCACTTTTTCTTATCAAATTCAGAGAAAACATCACTATAAAGGCGACGCCAGGACAAACTCCTATACACGCATCCTTAGAACCATGATAAACCCTGGCGCAGTAAAACAGCTATAGTCATTAAATTTTACTCCAGGCCATCTGAGTCCGAGCAGAAAAAAGGCAAAGTGGGGAAAGAAGAGGTACACATTCCCAAGATAACACGGCTGACAAACCTCAAACGTGTGTGCAGAGACTCAGCACCCCGTGAGGCCGAGAGAATGATTTAGAAAATCTTAAAGGAGCTGCAGCTCAGCTGGCTGGAGTGCCGTCCAGAGCACCAAAGGGTCACAGGCTCGATTCCCAGTCAGGGCACATGCCCAGCTTTCAGGGTGGATCTCCGGGCGGGGTGCGTATGGAAGGCAACCGATGGATGTTTCTCCCCCACACCGATGTTTCTCCCGCTCTCTAGGATCAATCAAAAACATATCCTTGTGCCCTGACCGGTTTGGCTCAGTGGATAGAGCGTCAGCCTGTGGACCGAAGGGTCCCAGGTTCGATTCCGGTCAGGGGCATATACCATAGTTGCAGGCATATACCCACTTGGGGGTGTACAGGAGGTAGCTGATTGATGTTTCTCTCTCATCGATGTTTCTAACTCTATCCCTCTCCCTTCCTCTTGTAAAAAAAAAAATCAATAAAATATATATTTAAAAAAGAACAACAACAAAAACACATCCTTGGGTGTGGATTTTTTTTTTTTTAAAGCCACAACAAATTTCAGAAGGATTCTTTTTGTTCTGCTTTTCCGAGTGAAGAGAACGGAATCTATCCAGTCCCTAAGCCACCCTGGACCAGGGATGGAGAGGAGGCAGGACGCCCCGCCAGCCGGGGTGCGTGCTGATGGCGGGTGCACAGCAGGCCTGAGGGCGGGGGCCGCTGCTTTCTGGCCTCAGGCAGCACAACACTCCCTTAAAGCCGTTCTACATGCGATGAGTTCTGTGTTCGGAAGCGCATCCCGAACCCTGCAGCCGGCCCCGTGCAGGCCCCATGGACACTGACTGGAACACAGCCCGTCCCTGAGGTGCGGACTCACCCCCCAGTCACTGTGCTCCCCCGAGCAGAGGCCACGAGGCTGATTGCACCTTCCTAGGCAGCTGAGTCTCCTAAACAGGTTGCCAACTCTAGTCATCCTCTTAACCGAGTCACTTCTTTGTCTTTAACCGGCAGATCCCCGCAGCTGAGCCTCACCGGGCCCAGAGCCTGGGGCTCCACGGAACGTGGCTGGCGCTGGCCTCCCTGACAACAGGCCTCTGGCTGGACAGCTGACCAAGGGACAGCAGAGAGCAGCCTGCCTCCACAGCGCCCCTAGTGGCAGTCTGGGACGACAGCAGGGACACAATTAGGACGGGGAATGGGATGGGGCTGGAGAGAGTGGAGGGACTGAAACCCACAGAGCTGTCTGCCTGGACCCCACACTCGCTCAGCTCTGGGTTCGAACCCGGAGATCTTCGCCATCTCTCCCCCTCCAGGACGTTAAGCCCAAAATCGAAGCTCTCCTTGGATTCCGATTCTTATTGAAAGCTGGCACCCTTTCACCCAACTGCACGCCTCTGCGTCTGCCTACACGATTCCTGCTCTGTCGGGATTTAAAATTATGATTTTTTTCCCATTTGCATTTAAAATTAATGCCTCTCCAACCTCCGTCCATTTGCTAACCTTTAAAATAAGCCCTATGTTTTAAAAAACGAAAGCGCTTACATATTTAACAAGAATTTAGATGCCGGTAACTTAGGAAAACATCCTGTGAACGTACCATTAAGACATCCCTCACGTATCATTATTACAAGCCTAAATACACTCTAAATGGTGGGTAACGCACATATTGGCTCACATTAGACAGAAGCTGCTTTTAAAGGTAAAGGAAGTGGCTGAACTCTAGGCTCTGACCTCGGAACATTACTCCATTAGGCCCGGACAGGGAAGAAGCAATATATTTCAGAAGTCTAGCATGAAGCACTCCCAAATTAACTGCTAATGAGTTTTACGGCTTAAGAAAGGCATACAAACGATGCTTTCTGCACTTTGGAGAAATAATGGCCATTCAGCGTGCACTCCAGATACAGGGAAAGAGGGCTTTCTTTTCTGAGGAAGAAAACCCCGGAGAACTGTTAACACTAAATAAAAACAAAAGGGAGCAGCATCGAGGGATGGAAAGGGGCTCGTTGCCAGCATAATAAAAATCAACACGTATTCAGGAAAGAGCAAATGCAAATGAAAAATATCGCTCAGGCTAAATGAAACGAAACTAAAAAAAAACACAGCGAATTTAACACAAAAACCTTGGGGAAATTCCACGAGGCGAGCCAAGAAATGTTAAGCTGGAGAATAAAACATGGTGTCATTTTTTTTATTTTTTTTTAGTTCCACTTCCCATTCTTTATCAGCGGCACAGATTACCTGACTTTATTAGCAAACCCGTGCATGCATTATTAAGGAGAAAAACCTCCTGTCTTTTTTTAAGCCGCAAGCAATTACACACTCATTGCTTTAATGGGTTCCTGAGAGTTTCTGGCACCCAGACTGAGGACAGACCTCTGCTAGAGGGGCCGCTAATCTCTCCTGTGTGAATGGAGCGGGCACGGGCATCCTTCTGTCGCCCCGTACTAAGTATTTACCAGCAGCTCTGGTGCCTGGCGGTGTGCCAGGCGCTGCGAGGACAGGGATGATGAGCCCAGCCCAGAATCTGTCAGACACCTGCGAACCCCAGGATGGTGTGCTACTACTGAGAGGGGCTCACATAAAATGGGGGGTTTTGGGGATGATTTATGGACATCATCTGCAAAAATAAAACATTTTCATCCCCCCAAAATACTCATGCAGCCAGCAGTTCTTCCGGGGAGGCTGCACTACTATCAAAGCTGAAGATGCCTCATTCCGTTGGACATCTGCCACAAGTCATTAGAGGATTTTATTTTCACGAGAAGAAAAAAATGAGTCTGCCCCAAATCTGGGAGCTCTATTTACAGCGCAAGTTCTCGAGGCTTCCTGCAACTGAGTGGAGTTCGAGCCTGGTGGTGGGTGAGGCTGTTCAGTGATTTCTTGGGTCTTAATTTCCCGGGTTAGTCTCTAGATGACTTTACGCCTTCCGGAATCAGAGAACGCGGGTGAGAAGTCTCTGGCCGAAAATCTCCTTTCACATTTAAGGGAAGTCTTTAAAAATCACTACCTTCTTCACACAGCTTGCAAAAAGAGATGGGAAAAAGCACAAGGATGGACGAGGCATGCTGCGAAAGATCCATTTTCCTTGTAAAAAACACTGTGGACACGGTGCTGATGAACACTCATCACTGATCGATTCGGCCTGAAGTTAAAAATCAATCCAGCCCTGGGCATTTGGCTTGTATGCCGCTTTTCCCTTAGTTATCAGCAGGAGCAGACCACACCGGTCTCTACGCACAGCCAAGAGCCTCAAAGCGTTTTTCTTTCCTTTTTCAAGAAAGCTTCCAGCCAAGACTGGTGTGGCTCAGTGGATAGAGCGTTGGCTTGCGGACTGAAAGGTCCCGGGTTCGATTCCAGTTGGGGGCATGTACCTTGCTTGCAGGCTCATCTCCACAGTGGGGCGTGCAGGGGGCAGCTGATCGATGTCTCTCTCTCATCGATGTTTCTGACTTTCTATCCCTCTCCCTTCCTCTCTGTAAAAAATCAATAAAATATATTAAAAAAAAAAAGAAGAAAAGAAAAAGAAAGCTTCCATACATAGGATGTCATCCCGTGTGGCCAAACAGGCAGGAAGTGGTTAAGTACGTACCGGTCAGTACCAAACCTCGCCAATTTCTCGAGACCGACATCTACCCCTTCCCCCCACAATCCGGGTCTTTCTATCGCTCTTAGGCTGAGTGACCACACCCTCAGGAGGCCCGTGCGGCCGGTGCAGGTGCTGGCCACGGCTCTGCAGGACGTGAGTGCATATCCCCTGGCGCTGATGCCTGTCCGCAGCTGAACGGGTGCCCGTGTGAAAGGGCGACGCCTCCTCTCATGTCACAACACCCAACGAAGGCAAAACCTGGAGGCGGCAGCAGCGAGGGCTCCAGGGGGGCCCAGGGAAGAGGCACCCCAGGACCGGTGCGGGGACCAGGATGCTGGGCAGGCTGCCCACGAGCGAGGGGGCTCGTTCTGTTTTGTGTGGACTCAGGAACTCCTTTCAGAAATTCCAGGAGGTGACACACAGCTGGCCACTGGGAGATCACATCAGGAGGAGTTAAGAATATTAAGAATACAGTGGTACCTCGAGATACGAGTTTAATTCGTTCCGTAACCTTGAGGCGTGGGAAACTATGAGACGCTCAAGTCGAGGTAAACTGGTGGGTCGTGTGCAGCCGGCCGATCCTCGCGATTACTCGTATCTCAAATGTTGCTCGTATTTCAAAGCAAAAAATGGCTCACTCGACAGCTCGTATCTCAAAAATCTCGAATGTTAGGGCACTCGTATCTCGAGGTACTACTGTACTCTCTTTCACCATGATTAAACATTGCACTTAGAGATCACGCTGAAATTCAACGCATAATAATGTCGAGATCCACACGGGCACGTGTCCACCTTCTCCAGGTGACACCTGGGGCTGTTTCACTTACTCTCCGCTGCTCGGAGCCCTTCCCCTCTGGGTGCATCCCGAGCTCCCAGTGCAGAAACCGCACCGCCCGCTTCCACCCACCCCATCCCAAACGTCACCTGGCATCTCCCCTACCGCATCCGCACCACCTTAGGTACAACTCCTTGCTCAAGGGCTGACGCTCCCCACTTTCTACCAGGTGATGCCCCCTCCTCAGCGGACAGGACTGACGCTGACCGCTCAGCACCGCTACTGGCACACTGCAGGTGCCCCTTAAATGTTTGCCCAACGAACGAGCAAGTGCGATTGACGATGAAGGGTCCCAGCGGTCATCTAATAGCTGCCATGCTCCGTATACTCCACCCTGGTATTCAAAGACTCTCCCTCCCTTTTCCCAACTGGGGAGCAAAACTTGTATAGGGATGTGCCTCCGACCATTTCTCTGTGCCCCCGCCCGGAAAGGGACACGAGCTAAAGAGCAAGGGGTGTACTCGCCCTGGCCCTCTCCCTCCGCGGTCTGAGAAGACCCGCTGCTGAGACTCACATCTGCAGAGCCAGGACAGAAAGCGTAGCCCCGGAGCTGTAGGGCGGGGCTCAGGACAGTTTTTCCCTCAGGAGGGGAGGGAAATAAAACACAGTTACTGGCCTGGGCGCTGCGGTAGGTGCACGTGTGTCTGATGTCTCCCCTGTTCCACCTTGACCCAGCAGAAGCTGCCAGCACCCACCGTTCTGCAGGCTGGGAGACACCCATACCCCCCCTACCCCCCCAACCAGGAGCCCTGCTGGAGACACTGAGCACCTACTTCTTTCTGATCGAGCTGGAGAGAGGATTTGATTAAGTCCCGGAGGGCAGTCAGCTGTTTCTTTTCTTCATCCTGCGTCTGTTTTATCTACAAGAGAAAAAAATTACTTCAGTCACTTATATTTTCTACGTTTATGAGTGGTGTTTAATTCCCCCCGATATACCACACATCCAACTACTTCATGCTACAGCTGATTTCCTTACTCAAGTCCTTCACAGGGCCTCATTTTTCACACGAGAGGCACGATTTTCTAATCTTACGAAGGTTCCAGTGGGTTTTGAAATGAGTGAATATTGCAACATGCTTTCTTATTAAATAACACCTCTCGGCTAGATAAGTGAAATTCCTTTTTAAACAAAAGTAAGAAATAACATGGAGTCGTTTGCTTCTGTTTTTTTCCAAAGCGGCAGTGATACCGAGGTGACTTTGAAGGCCCAGAACAGAACCCTGGGGACCCAGGACCAAACCCAATGGGCCCCACGTACACGTGAGGGCACAGAGCCGGACCCGAGGGCAAAAGCTGCTGCTTTTCAACACGTGGAACCTGATCACAATCAGAACCATGTTGTAGGAGAAATACACAGCTATATAGTCTCTAAAGCTGTACAAAGCCACTCGGCATTATCTGTAACTCTGTAACATATGCAGTTGCACTCATAAAACATATACCTTTAATACGATTCATTGCCAAGTGATTTATGGGAATAAAGGTTGACATTTATACATATGCATTTAGTTTTTTCTCCCAAAGAAGTTTTCCTTTTGCTATTATAAAAGTAAAACCTAAATATGAGGAAAAAATAGAGGAAATATAAAGCAAGCCAGCCCCCCAAATTCATAAACTTGCCTACTCAGAGACAGTCCATTTTTATCCTTTCACGATCAAAACATTCTTTTTGCAAATGCTGCCTGAAGGGCACCCGTGACGTTACTGAACCCTGAACACAGAGTCATCTGGAAGCAACCGTTAGGACTCTCCACCCCGCTCCTCCCGTGCTCCCCGAAAACACTCTGGAACATTCCATCACTGACGTCTGAGTAAGACGGAAGGTTTATCTGTCTTTATTGGACACATCACTTAACTGGTTTCTTGTCTTCAATACTCTCCTGATACAGATTTCACATGCACTGGTACCTGTTACAGAGCACGTTAAATGCGCGTGTTTCATAAAGAACTCACATTATATAAGTCAGCAGCCAGTTTTTCAATGTACTGTTTCAACTTGTCAGCCGTTTTCAAGCCATCTTGGAAGAAACTACAATGGAAAACATCAGAGACTTATCCACAGTACAAACATGAAATGAACCGCAATTACCTGAAAAGTCCAAAAACACGTATTTACTCTCTACCAGGTACCTACACAGAAACACGTATCAATCGGATTTCAGTGTTTTGTAAACGATGTGCCAACCAACACGCATGGGCACTGACACATGCCAGCAGACATCACGCAGATGTCGCTGCTCACACAGTGGCTCACGCCATCACGCCACACGGCACAGCTCCCCTGGCTGTGCCTTATCTGAGCTCAAAAGAGAGGAGGGCACACCACCTAGCGGGGTATCATGGAGCCTAACCGGACACTCTAAGGAGAGAAGGATGGGACTAGAAATAGAGGCCGGAGAAGTCAGTTCCCAAAGGTCCCGGGTTCCGGGTCCTGAGACCCCGACACGCACGTGAGGTACAGGACGTGGGGTTAGGGCACCAATGACCCGGAAGGCTTTATCCTCCCTCAGAGACAGAAGGTGCCTTACTGCACCCTGAGGGGCAGCAAGCTGGTGTGGCTGAGCACTGAGCACACGCCCAGCACGCTTGGCACTTCACATAAACTGTTTTTGTAAAAAAAATATATTTCTCGCTGAAACCGGTTTGGCTCAGTGGATAGAGCGTCGGCCTGTGGACTGAAGGGTCCCAGGTTCAATTCTGGTCGGGGGCATGTACCTTGGTTGCGGGCACATCTCCAGTGTGGGGTGTGCAGGAGGTGGCTGATCGATGTCTCTCATCGATATTTCTAATTCTCTGTCCCTCTCCCTTCCTCTCTGTGAAAAATCAGTAAAATATATTTTAAAGAATATATATATACTATTTCTTTATTGATTTCAGAGAGAGAGAAACATCAATGATGCGAGAGAATCACTGATGGGCTGCCTCCTGCACGCCCCACCCTGGGGATTGAGCCCACAACCGGGCCTGTGCCCTTGGCCAGAATTGAACCCGAGAAACAGGCACATTTTCAAGTAAAAATTATCAGAAAGCCACAAAAGCGAACCCGTAAAGAAAACGAGGGAAAAAGCAAATGTGGCGTCACAGAGCCTCCAACGTCATAAAAAGGGGGCCTGGCCCCGCACACCAACAAAAATGGGGACCGAGGGCGTCTCTCAAACAGACCAGCCACCCTGGCACAGGTGCAGGGTTCCTATTGCCCAAATGACGGTTTCACCAAAGGCAGATGATGGAGAAAATAACAAAACCCCAAGCAGGAAAATGGGGTGCAAAAAACCACGCTGTGTACATGACGTAAAAACAACACTGTCTCAGTACGCTTGTCACTGAGATGCTGAGGGAGGAGGGAGGGAAGTGGGGTGCCGGCAAGGCCTCCCCAGTGGCAGGGCCGGTGTCTGCAGGAGGGGCTGCAAGGCCGTCACGGCAGTGCCAGCCTTCTAAGTAGCAGTACGTTCAAGGAGCCCAGCAGTGGCATTGACGAGCGGCTGATTTACAGAAAACACTGACTATGGCCACTACCGCTCCGTATGACTGGGCTGTGGAGTCCTTAATGTCACCAGGCAGTGACTGAACGAAGACCAGAGAGAAAGCAGCAAGAACCCGCTGTGTGGCCTTCCGTGGGCTCCGAGTCACGGCGGCCGCGTGCCACTTACTTGCACTGCGCGTGGTAATACTTGATGAGGTTCTGCAGCAGGTCCACGCCCTTCTTGGTCTTGATCTCGTTGACTTTGATGAGATACTGCGGAGATAGAACACACGTGGGGGCTGTCAGGGCCCACGGGGATCTGGGGCAGGGTTTCGGGGGGCAGCCCCCGCTTGTGAATCCGCGCCGGGTACTGGCCTCGGCTCTCTGCAGGGTGTGCGAGCTCACTCGGGGATGCCGATCGTGCCAGCAGACACTAGCAGACGCTGGTTAGCGTGTTAGCATCTTATAAACGCCCGCGATTAGTGTACTAGCCGAGCAGAAATCGACACCGCAAAGCATCCTGGGAGAGCTGACTTATTTCCCCTGGAGCAATGGCTCTCAAACTTAGAGAGTTCAGGCCAAGACCTGCGAGAGGGACGATTCTTTGCTGAAAACAGGTGGGGCGGCGTTCTCTCGAAGGGATACGTCGTGAGGCGTTTAAAACGTTGAGGCCAAGGAGGCGAGTTAGAATTTGGGCTACTAAAAATGAAAGGATGGCCGAAACCGGTGTGGCTCAGTGGATAGAGCGTTGGCCTGCGGACTGAAAGGTCCCAGGTCCGATTCCGGTCAAGGGTATGTATCCTGGTTTCGGGCACATCCCCAGTAGGGGGCGTGCAGGAGGCTGCTGATCGATGTTTCTCTCTCATTGATGTTTCTAACTCTCTATCCCTCTCCCTTCCTCTCTACAAAATCAATAAAATATATAAAATAATGAGAATTTTTTTAAAAAAGAGAAAGGATGGCCAAAACCAGTTTGGCTCAGTGGATAGAGCGTCGGCCTGCGGACTGAAGTGTCCCGGGTTCGATTCCGGTCAAGGGCATGTACCTTGGTGGCGGGCACATCCCCAGTGGGAGGTGTGCAGGAGGCAGCTGATCAATGTTTCTCTCTCATCGATGTTTCTAGCTCTCTATCCCTCTCCCTCTCTGTAAAAAATCAATAAAATAGATTTAAAAATAAATAAAATGAAAGGATGAAAACAACACATTCGTAGCGTCTGAACCAAACATCCCGAGCTCTGAGTTTCACAAGGGGCCGAGGTGTTCTGCTGGCGTTGTTTGCCTCATTTCACTGTGTGGGAGTGTTCCTGAACAGACAAGCTCAAGAAGGGGCCAACAGGTTCATTCGGGGGGGGGGGGGGGGGGGGGAA
>PVJN01009302.1:0-16213 GCA_004026805.1 Lasiurus borealis | reverse complement strand
CTGTGGCATTTTTTTTTTTTTTAATTTCACGAACGCAGGAGCGTTCTCAATGACCACCTCATTTTAAGCTTTCATCCCAGCTAGGCACAGGGTTAAACACACACCAACATGCTCTCCTCCACCTGCACCAGTGAAACCTAAGACCCACCACCCCGGTCCCCAACATCTGCCTTTCCACGCTCATTTGCAGGCAACAGTGGGGTTTCTCACCCAAGAATCCTGCTGAGCCCCCCAGGCCCCAGGCTCAAAAAAGGAGGCACCAGAGACTGGGACGATGCCAACGGCTTGGAGAAAAATGAGATTAGAGTCCTTAAGTCACGGTCCCTGCTCCCCTGGTCCGGCACAGCCGCGATCGGGCACGAAGGCTGCTGCCCACCGGAGGCCGGGCTGACGGCACGCGAGGCACGGGGCGGGAGTCCCCACGCACCTCGCACATCTGCAGCTGAAAGAGGCGCCGCTCCTTCTCCATCTCCTCCGCGATCTCGGCCCCCGTGATCTCCGTGCGGATCATCCCGTGCTGCTTCGCATGCTCTCTCTTCTCCTTCTCAATTTTCGTGCTGGAATGGAAGCAGACGCCACCATTAACACGCACACACACGCATGCTCGCACGCTTGCACACACATCTTCCTTTGGATGAGAACCACGCAGATCTGTAGGACTTCAGTGGACAGAGCACAACCTGTTTTGCTGTTCCTGTGTCCCACAGAGGAGAGATATCCCGCAACAGAGATCCTTTTTTTAAAAATAATACATTTTATTGACTTTTTACAGAGAGGAAGGGAGAGAGATAGTTAGAAACATCGATGAGAGAGAGAGACAACGATCAGCCGCCTCCTGCGTACCCCCTATTGGGGATGCGCCCACAACCAAGGTACACGCCCTTGACCAGAATCGAACCTGGGACCCTTCAGTCCAAAGACCGACACTCTATCCACTGAGCCAAACCGGTTTTTCGGCTTCTCTCCCGTTTTGTGAACTCACACCCTCTTCATAAAGACTCAGCTCTGTGTGGGCCACGTGGACCGCCACTGCCTGGGTGCAGGGCAGTGCCCGGTCCACGTAGGAGCGTTCACGCCCCGCCCTCAGAGAAAGGCGAGGTGGCCCACAGCCTTCATCTACAGCGGGGCCACGGTCAGAGCCTCCTTCTTCCCCGCGGCATCTGTAACTGTCAGTGCACAAAAGTGTTCCTAAGACAGCTCTAACCAGTGTGGCTCAGTGGATAGAGCATCGGCCTGTGGACTCAAGGGTCCCAGGTTCGATTCCGGTCAAGGGCATGTACCTTGGTTGCGGGCACATCCCCAGTAGGCGGTGTGCAGGAGGCAGCTGATTGATGTTTCTCTCATTGATGTTTCTAGCTTTCTATCCCTCTCCTTTCCTCTCTGTAAAAAAAATCAATAAAATATAATTTTAAAAAATAAAGTATTCCTAAGACAGCAAGTCTCCGACGCAGTTATTACGTCAGCAATCATGAGAGTAGTTTCGGAGAAAAGTATTCAATCCTCAATGTTTCTTTTGCTTGTCATTTTGCTGTCACTGCCGCCTTCGGAAATGCTTTTATTTTCTTATGTTTACAGCCATCGAGTTGTCAGCCAAGGCTTTTATTAAGCGCTTTAAAATATATTTCTCCTCCCGTTCCGCACAGCCCAGTGTCAGGCGACTTGGGACCATAATAATAAAGGCACGTGCAATCTCCGTGCGGAGGTGTGCCTGGCCCAGGCCCAGGGCTCCTTATGTCGCCTCCCGACCAGGAACCCGCTGGCAGGCCAACCTTTTAACCCTTACCAGCATGCACTATACCATTTGTGTCCTTGTAAGGGAAGGGCTCTGTCTTTCCCCCAACCTTTTTCTTAGGAAAATCAAGACGATATAAAATAATCAAACAAAAAAACACTCACAACTTTGTCTCATAATCTTTCCACGCTTTGTCGAATGGCTTCTTGAGATCCTTAGAAAAGAAGAGAATGACACTGAAATTAAATGGACTGTTGTTTAAAGGTGAGTCAGCAATTCTGAAATAACTTCCTAGCCAAACTGTCCTCCTCTATGGGATGCTGGAACTTTATACAGGCGCCACCTGCACGCACATCACACGATTCCTCCAGACCAGAGGCCTGAGGTCGGTCGGCAGGGCAAGCATCCTGGTCACACATCGGTGACCCGCGGGGCCCAGCAGTGATGGAGCCCAGGCCCGGCCCCACCCACCCAGACCCTCCCTCCTCCTCCAGTGTCTGGTCAATAGCATCCTGTGAAGTGGCACACTCTTCCCGGATCCTTTCCCAATGACATTTTTTATTTAATGCTAAGGATGTTCCAATGCCTTTCGAATACAAGTGCCCCAATGATCTTAAAAGAGAAAACCCCCCACATCCTCGAAAGTCACAGTGAAGGTCAGATTCCGGACACTCACTCCTTTGACTCCCTTGAGGTCTCCTTTCAGCAGGGAGTCCAAGGTGAAGATCACATTGTGGCTCAGCCCCTGGAGCTGAAGACAAAGCAAAGGTGGAGACAAAGCCGTTAGAGAGAGAGAGAGGGAGAGCGAGCGAGCATGGGGCAGGAGGGGCGGCTACTGCTGGCACTGCCCACCAGGAGGACACCTCCAGGTCAGGCGGCCTCACTGGCCTCTGTACAGCTCCTGAGCCGAGGGGCTGCAAGGCCAATGCTCTGAGCGGGGGGCTGCAGCGTGCCCACACGCGTACAAACGATGCCTCAGATCACAGCTACACCTTTCCTGGCTCCTCCTACTGAAACGGCAGGTCTTGCTTTTTAAAAACCACATGCTTTTATGGATTTCAGAGCGGAAAGGAGAGGGGGAGAGAAACAGAAATAGCAAGGATGGAATCGCTGACTGGAGCCCACAATCCAGGTACGTGCCCTGACCGGAATCAAACCGTGACCTCCTGGTTCACAGGTTGATGCTTAACCACTGAACCATGCTGGCTGGGCAGGCAGGTCTCACTTGGCATTTTTTTTTTCAGATGCCTTGGTCAGAGCAAGGAGAAGCTTATACAACTGGCACTCACCTCCTTGTTATGTTCTTTTTTAAAAGTTTCCTTTTTATATTCCTTCATGGCCTTTTCCATGATCTAAAACGACCCAGTTTGTTTGTGTGTGTGTTCTGTCTCCCTGACCGGAACGTAAGGTCAGTGCGGGCAGATCCGTGACTGTCCTGCGCACCACTGTCCCCTGAGCGCCCCGATTTCGTGAAAAGGACGAGGCATCGAGGAGGCGCCTTCTGCAGCTGGCGTGCAGCTTTCCTCACTGTCTGAGCCAGTGCCTGGGTCTCTCTGACTTAAGATGGTGTCGACGCTCCAGAGGAGAGGGATGAAGCTTGTCCGTCCAAGGGCGGGACGGACAGGTGAAGGCAGGGTCGGCAGCGCCAGGCCTGAGATGGCTGCGGAGTGCGCTCTCTTCAAGGAGCCCCCAGGACAGTACGCCCTCACTAACAGCATCGGTTAAGTTCTGTGCCTTTAAGTGAAACGAGGCAACGAACCCACCAACAGGCTAACTGATACCCTAGTGAACAAGGGGTAGGTTCCCACAGCGTCTCGTCCGCATTAAAACACAACCCTGCGGAAAGCGGTGTGGCTCAGTGGATAGAGTGTCGGCCTGTGGACTGGAAGGTCCCAGGATCCATTCTGGTCAAGGTCATGTACCTTGGTTGCGGGAACATCTGCAGTGGGGGGCGTGCAGGAGGCGGCTGATCGATGTCTCTCTCTCATCGATGTTTCTAACTCTCTATCTCTCTCCCCCTTCCTCTCTGTAAAAAAATCAATAAAATATATATATTTTTAAAAATCGAAAGCTATAAAACACAACCCTGTTATTCCAGGACCTGTGAAATCATGGAGAAACCAGGGTGAGGGGCATGGAACTAAGACACCACCCACCACTGACCAGGTACCTGTCTTTGCACCCTCTGTCCTAGGGACAGAAAAAACACCTCTGCTGCCTTCAGAGAGCTCCCGCCCCAGGGACGGGCAAGCACAGACAGAATGCAGCCAGCAAGCCCTCTCCCGCCTTAACACTGCGTGCTGCCTCCCAGGAGGAGGGGGAGGGCGGGGTGAGAGGCTTTGTGGATGCCCCTCCTGACGTCACCTCTAAAGTGAGGACTCTAAGGTCACCTCTAAAGCGGGGGACTCTAAGCCCTCCGGGTGGCTGCCCTGCAGACGGAGTAAACAGGACACGTGGGAAGTGCTATCTTACTCCCGGCCACTAGGGAGTGCTGTGCACACGCTTGTCTGCAAAGGATTTGCAGAAAAAGAGAACCAGGTCCGTTATGAGTTGTTTCTGAATGGACAAGGCAAGCTGCTGAGGCCAAGGCCCCCCGGACACTGGGTGGGCAAGGGGAGAGGGGCTTATAACTCTGCACTTTTCTGCATTTTTTTAAATTGATTTTTTATGGAGAGGAAGGGAGGATAGAGAGTTAGAAATATCGATGAGAGAGATACATCGATCAGCCGCCTCCTGCACACCTTCTACTGGGGATGTGCCTGCAACCAAGGTATATGCCCTTGACCAGAATGGAACCTGAGACTTTTCAGTCTGCAGGCCGAAGCTCTATCCACTGAGCCAAACCAGTTAGGGCTTTTCTGCATTTTTTAAAAGTTTGGCAATATGCACTATATTGTTTATTTGCAAAAAGTAAAAATCCTAAGACAAAAGGTGAAAAGACAGTGATTATAAACCATTTCTTTAAAAAAAATGTTTTCATTGCTTTCAGAGGGGAATGGAGGGGGGGGGGGAGAGAAACATCGATGATGAGAGAATCATGGACTGGCTGCTTTCTGAACACCCCACCCTGGGGATGGAGTCTTCAACCCGGGCATGTGCTCTGACCGGGCATTGAACCATGACCTCCTGGTTCATAGGTCAACACTCAACCACTGAACCACACTGGCCGGGCCATAAACCATTTTAATGCCAGGTCACCAATGCCTCAAATCCTTTGTGAGATGAAGCAGAAAAAAACAACACCCCGGAATGTGATCGCCGCCTCGATCTGAGAGCTGTGCGAGAAGGTAACCACCGAAGAATTAGGAAATTCCGTGGTTAGCACTGAACGTGGGGGTTTGCAGGGAGAGTCCCTCACAGGCCTGACCACACAGCAAATACACGACACACGTCTCCACCTCGCCGTGGCTGGGGTGGGGGGGTGGGAGGGTTGGGGGATGAAGGGGGAGGGCTGCAGACGCCTCGGTGGGAAGCCCCAGGGCTGAGAGTTTCCTGTGGTTATCCACACACTCGCTCGTGGGGCCGATAAGAAAAACCAGCAGGCAAGCCAGTGTGTATTAGAGATCCAGTGTCCCTCTCCTGTGCTTTCTGGCACCACGTGGCCTGTGGTGGGTGTCCCAGCTGCCCTGGGAGCCGGGCAGAGGGACGGTGAGGGGCAGTGCGAGCAGCAGAGAGCAGCCAGCTTAGCGACGGCACCTCCAGCCGTGGCCTCTGGTGGCTTTGTCACCTGCATTAGTTCTGCCACCTCCCTCCACCGCTCTCCTTCCCTTCGCAGGCGGAGATGGCTTCCTGAAAGCTGGGCAGCTGCGGATCCAATGAAAGCCACGAGCCAGCCCCCAGCAGGTGGCACGGGCCAGCGCCTCAGTAACTGTCCTCAAGGGCGTGCAGAGGCTGCAGAGACCCCCCGAGGGGAGCTGCACACAGTGAAAAGCGGGGACGCTGGGAAGGTCAACTAGGAGACGGGGGAAGGTTATAGTGAGACCTGGGCATGCTCCACAGCTGGGCCCAGCCATGGATGGGCCTCTGGGTTCTGCAGACCTGGGGGGGCGGGTGTGTGTGCTGGTCACGGGGCTCCCACCCCTTCACCCAGACCTTGCTGCCGCTGGAGGCTGTATGTTCCCAATTAAACGAGGAGCCTTGCGCTTTAATACTTCACAAAATAGGAAAACGTGGCAAAGCACATAAATAACAAAAAAACTGGGCTATAAAGTAGCGCCGCAGCATAAATCCAACGCTGTTAAAAATTCAGGATTAAAATCACACCCATAAAAAAGATGCATGTGTAAATTGAAAAACAGAGAGAGAGATAAATCTCCATTCCTTAGGAGTGGTGGTTACTGGCGATTTTTTATTTCAGTCCCCTTTTCCCTGTATATTTTCTAAGTTTTCAAGAGGGAAGTGGTATTATTTTCGTCTTCAGAAAGTTATTAAAAAGAAATATGGCCCAGGAGCAGCAGAGGGCGATAGCATCAACCAGCAGCCGCCGGCTCGCGCAGCCTGTGATGTGATTGAGTGGCCGATGCGCACCAGATGCAGGGAACGCGGGAGCGAGGCATTCATTAGGTAATGGGTTCGGGGGAGCGGAGGCACAGCCCTCGGGGATTCTGGATCTCCGTCCTGCATGATCATCCTTCTGAGCGGCTCTCAAAACGTGGCCCGCAGGCCGCCAGCAGCCTCAGCATCCCCTGGAAACATGTTAGAACTGAAATCTCAAAATGAAGTTTGATGCTCTAAGGTGCAACCACACAGGGGTAAAGGAGCTTTCTAGGCAAGACAGATGGACAGAGGCAGGATCTTCGGGGGCCACCGCTGTCTCCGGGAGTCCCACGTCCCTTTAGGGAAGACCTCGGCTGCCCGTGGTCTGAGAGCAGAGGTGAGGGGCTGCACCGGGGACCTGGGAAAGGCCCGAGGAGCGGCGGGTACCAACCACTCCATGGTGCCGAAGGCTTCCAACGGACAGGACAGAGTTTAAGGCGAAAGCACGGTTCCCCTGGAAGTTGTCCGGAGAAAAATGGGGAGGCGTGGGAGAATCGGGGCACAGGAGCCTTCCTCAGTGCAGATGGATGCATTCTGTTCCGATGAGTTCAGTTTAAGTAGATGATGGGTTATACGTCTGGCATCCTCTCCCGATGCCAAAACTGGTTTGGCTCAGTGGATAGAGCGTCAGCCTACGGACTGAAGGGTCCCAGGTTCGATTCCGGTCCAGGGCACGTACCTTGGTAGCTGGCACATCCCCAGTAGGGGGCGTGCAGGAGGCAGCTGATGGATGTTTCTCTCTCATCGATGTTTCTAACTCTCTGTCCCTCTTCCTTCCTCTCAGTAAAAAAATCAATAATAATAAAAAAAAGAATGAAAAGGAAAGCACCGCTCCCCTCTGTGTTATGTGCGGCACCTGATTTCACTGCAAGATACCGGTCAGAACGGGGAAAGCAGCGAAGATTTGAAGACCGAAAAAAACGGGGAAGCAAAAGGCCGAAGAGCCGGTCTAGCGTCAGCGTGGCTTCAAAAAGACACCCCGACCCTCAAGATTTCTTCATTGTGTTTGAAATCATTAATTACTCAGTTCGCAGCGATCCACTCTTAGACGTTTAATTTCATTTCCATGCGTGTCCCGTGTAATCTGTTATGTTTAAACTAGAACAAAGCCGTGCTGTGAGCGGCATCAAATCACATTTTCCCTGCCGGCCCCGAACGTCTCTATCACACGTTATGTTTTACAACAAGAAGCTTCTTACTTAGGAAGCATCTCCCGGACACAAGTGAAAAACGTAATAAGTTAAATCAACGCGCTCACAGGCTCGCCGCGTGCAGAGAAGGGAACACCTCCCAGCACACGCGTGTCTTCATGTCTTCACTCGCCAGGGAGGAAAGCAGACTTCCGCGCTGCCGCTGCCTGCACAGCCCTCCCCTGCTGGGCCGCGTCTTCATATTGTGAGGTGATGCTCATGGAAAATGATGGGATGCAAAGGAGTTATCTAAATGGTGGCTGTGAAAGCCCCCCTCCCTCGCTGCACCTCAAGACTGCCTGTGCCTCCTTTGACCCCCACCTGTGAGGCCAAGCGCTACCAGGAAACCAAGTCAACGAGCAGCAGGCGGCAGAAGGAATCTGGCCCCGTACCCATGCCCACCTTCCCCTGCATTAAGTAGCGCGTCCCTGTAAATTACTACCGTGTTCTGCAGAAGCCTCCTCTCCAACAGAATGTGACCGTCAGGCACAGCAGAGAGCCTGGGTCAGAGCAAACCGTGGTTCAATGCTGGCTGGGTCGGGGCCAGAATTTGCAAAGTCTTTTCTAAATTTTCAAGTACTAACATACAGATGTGCCGAGACCGGTGTGGCTCAGTGGATAGAGTGACGGCTTGCAGACTGAAGGACCCAGGTTCGATTCCGGTTGGGGGCATGTACCTTGCCTGTCGGCACATCTCCACTATGGAGCGTGCAGGAGGCGGCTGATCGATCTCTCTCTCTCATCGATGTTTCTGACTTTCTATCTCTCTCCCTTCTTCTCTGTAAAAAACCAATAAAATATATTTAAAAAAAAAATACAGATGTGTGTCTCAGTATCTAACTATCAATGCGGACTGCTGTTCAGTGTTCCTATGCGAGGAGAAGAGCTTCCGAAAGCCCTAGAGAGCAGTTTCAGAAGCATCCACTCATTCCCGGGGGCTCAGCCCAGGGGTCTCTCTGGTCCCTGAGGCCTCTCGTAATGTCCCTGTTTTCTGGAGGATGTGCGACGGAGTGAGTTGGAGAAATGGTGGGCAGAGATCTGACCTCAGTTTGGTCTGACGTCAGCGTCGTGGGGTTTCTGGCCCTCTAAATACGTCCCATTGCTTAACACGGTTGGGCAAGCAGTCAAGGAAAAGGCCCGTTCCTTCTGGTGTGTTTTTTTTTTTAAAACCCAGTGCACCCCGTGGCTGCCCGTTCACTGTTGAGTACACCCCAGCTCTCTGCAATTTTCTGTATTTCAAAGAACCTGAGAAATCATCTGCCAGCGATCTACATCCAGCCTGTGCATGTCCAGATATTCTCTTTTGAGGGGGAAGAAAAGAAGGAAAAAAAAAGATAAAAGCATCCTCAACCCAAACCACAATGCCCTGCGGCCAGAGACTGCAAACAGGAAATGCTAGGCCGATGGAGAAATCCTCGCAGGCCTTCCCCGCTCTGAAGCAACGCCGCCCTCCGCCTGCTGGGGGCGCTTGGGCTCTAGACACGCTCTGCTCTGCAGAGGCTCAGGGACCGCGGAGCCAGAGGCGGAGGGGCCTTCTGGGCACCGCCTACTCCCATCTCAGACCGGGTTCACATAGACTTTCTAATACGACTGCTCCACGAGGCTCCTGGGGCCATGGTTTCCCTCTGCCCACGGAGAATCTATTTCCGTCCACGGTTCTTCCTTCCCAGCCCCGCTCTGTGGTTTGGTGATTGGACGGAGGCAATGGCCTGACTCCTGGCCTTGCCAGCGTCGCAGGCCATGCCGGCCTGACACTGGGATGCCTCACTGCTGCCCCTGAAAAGGTTAGGAGGAGGAGGGGACATCATTTCTGTTTTGTGCTAATCGCCTGAATAACAAAACATACTTGCAAACAGCTACAACTCAACAGCATCCTTTCTTTTTGCTCTTTCGCTTTCCTTTTGTGTTTGTGTGTGTTTTTTTAAACGACAAGGAAGCTGCATTGTAAAGAAAGCCTTATTCATTAATCGATTAACTATAAAAGGGCATTCAAAGTAGAAAACCAGAAGCTGCGAAGGCCTGGAAATAAGGAGCAGCCCCTGCTTCAGCAAAACAAATGATGCTATGTCTGCAGACAGCTTCGATTAGGAAGGCACCCTTAATGGAGGAAGGATGGATTCAGAGAGATTGGAAAGCCAACATATATTACAATAATGTTTTAAAATGCCAAGGTCACCTAGCATCTTCTACCAACCAAAAGCCATGCACTTAAAGCTGGACCCCAAGACCTTGTGAACGGTACCGACGGACTGGGTCCTGTCCAAACGACAGACTGGCGGGGAAGGACAGCAGAGAAGAGAGGCTGGGACTTTGGCCCGTGTGGACGGCAGGTACACACCGCGGGCAGGGACCTGCCGTGTGGGCCAGAGCGGAAATGGGCTGGACCGGGAAACATGGAAGTGACAGCTCTTGGCATCACCAAACAGATGGGGTCTCCTGGAAACGCGAGGCTGGCGTGTACCCCTGGGGAAAGGGCGACCTGGGAAGACAGAGCTTCCTCCCCAGCAAGCCCGCCCCAGCTTCCAGCGAAGGGAATGGCCAGGCTGCGGTCACTTCCTCTCTTCCCGCCACACCTCCCTTTGCACTGTGCCACTAGCAAGAGGCAGGTGAAGCCCAGAGGAAGGAGAAATGAGGGGACCCTTCTGGATAGAGATGGAAATACCTTAAGATTTACCGAAATATCAGGAATTTATCCCAAACCCCCAAAGGACAGGCATATATGTATGTGCTAAGATCAAAATGACCCTTGGAGAGTTTTAAAAAATAAGACATATTTCTACCTTCAACTTTTATTTTCTTTCAGATTAATTGGCACTTTAAGACTAAGCCAATGGCCTAAATCCGTGGTCAGCAAACTGTGGCTCTTTGGCCCCTGGAGTGTGGCTCTTCCACAAAATACCATGGCCTGGGCGAGTCTATTTTGAAGAAGTGGCGTTAGAGAAGTTGTTTAAAAAATTTGGCTCTCCAAAGATATTTCAATGGTTGTCCTGTAGATATTTGGTTCTGCTAATGATTCTGCCAACCTCTGGCCTAAATCACCCATTAAACTGCAGGCAGACAGACACATACACACGTGTATTTACCCAGCACAATGGGGAGAAATATTCCGATTTCTCAACTATTCGGATTTCATTTTTCCAAGTGCCCATCAGACATCTGAACAACTGGCCGGGGTCAAGGCTTCGAGTGTTGAGACTGGGATCCTTACAGGAGAGGCCAAGGCACAAGAGATGGGGCAGGGGAAGGACGGAAGCAGCTCCAGCCCCTCCTCTTCCCCCCTCCCCCAATCCGCCTCTGGAAAAGGCTGGGGAGAGCTTTTCCTGGGGCACCTTCCAACCGCCCTGTGCTCCTGCCTCGCGAGACTCAGGAGAAATGAGACCTGATTAAATCAGCTCACAGGGCCGGCCTTTCTCAGTGTGGACACAGCCTGAGGCTGGTGGGAGGCACAATCTGGGGGTCCCCACCCCCAACTCTGTGTCTCCTCCCAGGGTCAGTAGCTGGGATGCTTCGGAAACCCCCCAGATTCCCTGAACCTCAAAACCTTTTTCTTGGGGGCGGGTTATAAGGATGAGGGGCTCTGGGAGAGGTTAACTGATGTGTAAATCAGGGCTCGAAATGCAGGGTCCTCTGGAACCTGTGTGTGTCTGACACAGCGTCAACCCTCTGCCAACCAATGAAAAGGCAAAAGCTGCTCAAAGTCACCCGAGACACAGACAGAACCGTGGTAGGTGGTGGAAGGAATTCAGGTCAACCCGCTGCTCTCCGGCTCCACAAACCCACCCGCGATCAGCCGGGCAGGGAGATACAGATTTAGGAGTCTCCCGTGGCATTTCTGTACCTGGATTCCACTCTTCGGACCAGCAGCTGTTGGGTTGTAATGAATAAAAGGATCACTTAACGAAAGGGCTTACCAGATTTTTCAGCAGGGTGGACAGCTCCTTTGTCAGAGTGGAAAATTTGACGAAGGCGGTGCCAAGGTCCGGGTTGTCTCGACTCAAAAAATTACTCCCGAACTTATCCAGAACCTGGGCGTAGTTTTCTTCATTCTGCACGTGGTCTGCAAAGGAAGACGACAGAGGAGTCTGAGCTGCTGTTGGCCACAGAGCCGCGCTGCTGTGCACCCCGACCGGTCCCTGGGACTCCCGGCGGCAGAGGGAGACGCCATCTGTTAGTCGCATCCAGGAGGTGGTCAGCGGGCACTCAGTGTCCTCCCATTGGAAGGAGGTTCCCTCTCTCTGTCACAGCCTTTCGTTCCCTTCTATCCCCCCAATGCCAATCCACGGCCTGCCCACAGGTCCAGGGGTCAAGTAATCCTCCTATGTGCAAGCAATCTTTAAGAAACGACAGTGCCGAGACCGGTTTGGCTCAGTGGATAGAGCGTCGGCCTGCGGACTGAAAGGTCCCAGGTTCGATTCCGGTCAAGGGCATGTACCTTGCTTGAGGGCACATCTCCATTGTGGGGCATGCAGGAGGCGGCTGATTGATGTCTCTCTCTCTCATGGATGTTTCTGACTTTCTGTCTCTCTCCCTTGCCCTCTGTAAAAAAATCAATAAAATATATATTAAAAAAAAAAAAAGAAGAAAGAAATGACGGTGATCAGGAAGCGAGGAGAAACGTCTTAGAAAAGCCAACCCTGGAATGCCAACGCAAAGTCCACGTGTTCCAACACGAATCTGCCTGAAACTCACGTTAATCTCCGTTCCTTCTGCTGAGCCCGGGCCCTGGGCTGAGCGGGGTGTAGGATGTGCAGCTACAGGACTGTCCCCCGACACCTGCAGGAAGGGGTCCTGCGAGGCGTGCGAGGGCCTGGCCCGGGCCAAGGGAATGTGCTCGTGGAAGCGTTCCAGACGCCACGCCCACCCTCCACGGCTCTGCCCCTCTGTCGTGGGGACAGGGAGGTATGGACGTGTACAGAGGCCCCCAGGGGAAGTGTGAGGTCTACTGAACGCATAAATGAACAAAGACGCAGCTCACACAACCCTAACCATGAAGACCCCATCTGTAAAGGCTGATAAACGCAACACCTTTTTCGTTATAAAGCCCTCCCGTGGCGGGCCACGGTCCCTCCTTGCCCGTGACTCTCTGAGCCGCCGCTGGGGCATCGTGTTTGTGTGAGCAGAGCTCTTCCAGCTCCCGGACCGCGAGGGGCAGGGTGACCTCCGGCTCACCGCTGGTCCCCACCCCGCGGCCAGGGCCCCGCGGTTCGCCGTGGGAGGGAGGCTCAGGAAGCGCCCGCCGGCTGGGGCTTGTGGGTTTCCCTGCCAGGAATTTAAGAAATGCAAGGGAAAGCCTCCGAGGTTGCTCGGCGATCGAGATGCAATGTTAAATATTTCCCTCTCCTCCAGCCGGGGTGGCTCAGTGGCTGAGCATCAATGCCCACGAACCAAGAGGTTTCCCGGTTCGATACCCGGTCAGGGCAATGCTCGGGTTGCCGGCTCAATCCCTAGTAGGGGATGCAGGAAGCAGCTGATCCATGTCTCTTCTATCTCTTTACGCTCTCCCTCCTTCCTCTCTAAAATCAATGAAAAATTTTTAAAAATATATTTTATTGATACAGTCGGTGCTGCGTAAAATGCTCACTGCATGTAGTGCAGTCTCTGAGAACCAGTCTTTTTCCCTCCTTCAAACTCTACTCAGCACTGGCCCAGTGCCAGGCGTATAAAATACAATGAGCTGGAACTGCGACAGTACAGCCATGTAATGCGAGCCGGGAATTATAGTGCCGGGCCGGGGGGAAGCGGATCGTTCTTTCCGACTATCCTACACCTACTGTGCAGTACCAACTCCACTTCTAAAATTCTAATTAAATTTCCTAATAAAATTACACAAATAATTCTGACGTTTATCCTGAGACGCGGGGAAACAAAAATTATTTCCCTTCCTCTTCTCTGACCCCATCCCCTTGAAATAAGCAAAGCTGTTCATCTGGAGTGAAATCTCAGGACTTTCTGAACGCTGACAAAATATACACACACAGACACAAATATAAGTGTTTTTCCCCTCCCTTTTCTCACTTAAAAAACAAACAAACAAACTCATGGGATATTATTACAAGACTCTCGAGATTGCTTTTCCCTAGTGAACAAAGATGAAGAAAGTCAGTACAATAAAATACAATGACTTATTTTAAACACCATTACATTCCATAATAATCTCTACCTCCATTTATATAACTATGCACCTCCTGAGAGATGCAAACAAAAAAAAAAAACGAGGATGCAATAAATGTTTTTCTACACAAGCTCTTATATGCGGCTACTTTATCTCTGAAAAGATATATTATTCACAAAAGCAGAACTGGTGAAGAATAGAGTGTGCATTTCAAATTTTTATTACTCTTGCCATGTTTCTTTCCAAAGAGGCTGGCTGTAGCAATCACATCCCCAGTAGCAACACAAATAGGAAAGGGTCTCTTTCTCTATAAATCTCACCGGCACATAGATGCCATTTTTTAATGTCATCAGATGACTATCGTTGGGCAATCTTTACTGAAAAGACTTGAGTTTCCTACTTTATGATCCTAAACCTCCTAATGTTTAATATTTAAAACACACACACATTTACGTCTTCAATCCAATGTAATGTATTTCTTTATATAGCACGAGGAAGGGTTCTGACATTCTTTAAACATCGATCAGCTGCCTCCTGCACACCTCCCACTGGGGATGTGCCGAAACCAAGGTACATGCCCTTGCCCAGAATCGAACCTGGAACCTTTCAGTCCACAGGCTGATGCTTTATCCACTGAGCCAAACCGGTTTTGACCACATTTTCTTTTTAATTCGTACCTGTGCTGGGAGGCAAAGGTTACTTTAATTCATGAGGTCTGTGGCCTTGGGTACATGCCTGAGTCAGTTTCGGCTTTAGCTTCTTAGCCTCTAAACCACGTGTAAAGTAAGTAAAGAACCCACTAAAGATGGGTTCCTGTCCTAGAGCAGGGCTGGCCCGGGCAGACACCTCTACGCATCTCTCCAGAGAGTTCTGGCTCAGGCACACCTGTCGGGAAATCAGTTTAAAGCCCACCTTTCCAATCAAAGCTTATTTCCTAGTACTTATTTACCACTTATTATGTACCAGTACTATATCCATTACCTGATGTACTAACATACGAGTTGTATCAGTTAATGGTTCTAAAACGCCCTAACATGGACTGAAAACATCTATGCCTTGCCGCCTGTAATTCAGGACACACACAATGAAGAACAATGGGAAGAAACATGGCTAATGAGTGTTTTCTTCTCTTAGCGCCTCTGAAATGTGTATGAACACAGCAGGGATGTCCATACACATTTTACCTCCACAATGAGAACAATAAGAAAGCAAACAAACAGAAAAAGCCATTTTCCGCCCAGGGTGCCCCAGAGCGGAATGAGAGCAGGCCTGCACCGTTATCAGGAGCACGAGGATCTGAGAATGGCCTCCTGCTGCCTGAATGCGGGTGACAATCAGCCGTACCGAGTCACCCCTGTCACCCCCGAATCTTCGGTCTCACAGCATCGATTACCCATGAGAAACGCCGCGGCATCAACAGCCCCTGGCCGGATTTCCATCCCCGCCCGGGACCTCAGAAAACTCAACAGTGGTTAGTTACCTTCCAGGCTGAAGACCCAGCTGGTGAGCCCCTGCAGGCCTAGAAGCGGACTTGTACTTGAACATGCGTGGCCACACCCCAAGGCACACATTGATCCAACACAGAATGATCTTGGGAGCGCGGCCGCCTTCAGAGGGCGTCTGTGTGGAGACCTGTGATGGGCCTGCTTCCTGCGTGATGCTCCGTGTGGTGAGGAGAGCGGGTGCGGAAGGGGCGGTGGCAGCGAACCCGGGGAGCATGCCCCGAAGAGATAGAGCCTGCAGCCAGCGCCCCTCCGCACTCCGCTCTACCTGAAGCGCCGCTTTTAAAAAAAAATATATATATATTTTATTGATTTTTTTATAGAGAGGAAGGGAGAGGAATAGAAAGTCAGAAACGTCGATGAGAGAGAGACATCGATCAGCTGCCTCCTGCACGCTCCACAGTGGAGATGTGCCCGCAAGCAAGGTACATGCATGCCCCCAACCAAAATCGAACCCGGGACCTTTCAGTCCGCAGGCCGACGCTCTATCCACTGAGCCACACCGGTCTCGGTACGCCGCTTTTTTATACACGAAGAAACAAGCCTCGCTCGGTGAGACAGGAAGCATCAAAAGCGAGGCCAGAATGCAATGCGGAGGCAGCAAGGTGCAGGCCGGCCTCGGAATCTCCATGGTGACTGCTGAGGAGGGTCTGTTCAAGGAGAGAGTGGTCCTTAAAGGAACGATGGCCAAAAGGAGGAGCTGGGAACAGCTGGACACCACAATGGTGTCACCCGTGTGTGCCTTTAACGGAGGAGCTTTAACTGGGTGCATCTGAAAGGAGAAGAGAGCAAGAGCGATGGAAAGAGCAGTGAGGCCCCCACGCCAGTCAATGGGTATGTCCGTGGGGGTGGGAGAGGGGGGAGAAAAACTGGTGGCAATCTGTTCTCTCCCCATGTGGAGGGGGAACTTCTTCCTGGACTAAGGATTACTGACTTAAAGGTGTGTGTGTGTGTGTGTGTGTGTGTGTGTGCATGTGTGTGTATGTGTGTGAGTGTGTGTGCACGTTAAATACCAGGGCTCCTACAGGAACGTCAGTATTCTTTAAGCACCGAAGGAGTGACACTTGAAGGGCACTTAATCAGCAATCTGAGGACTCTCCAGGGCGGTTTGGACTCCCTGGGGAACTTCCCATACATGCAG
>PVJN01009301.1:45664-61471 GCA_004026805.1 Lasiurus borealis | reverse complement strand
TGAGGATGCGGAAGATGCGCATGAGCCGGAGGATCTGGACCACCTTGCCCATGTTCTCGATGTCCTCGCTCTCCTCCTCCCGCGTGTCCACCGCCAGCGTGGCGTAGAAGGGGAGGATGGACACGAAGTCGATGATGTTGAGCGGGTGCTTCCAGAACTTCCTCTGGCAGGGCGCGGCCAGCAGCCGGACGGCCAGCTCGCCGGTGAACCAGGCGATGCACGCCACCTCCACGCCTGCCAGCACCGGGTCGTCCGCCTCGCCCTCCTCGCTCTGGAACTCGGCCACGCTGTGGATGCACATGGCCACGATGGAGGCCAGCACGACGCTCAGCGAGGACACGGCGATGAGCTTGGCCGCCAGGCACGAGGCCGGGTTCTCCATGCGGATCCAGATGTGGCGGCGCAGCCCCCCGCACCGCAGCCCCTCGAACTTCTCCAGCTCCTTCTCGAACAGGGACGACGCCTCGAAGGACGAGTCCGTGCTGGCCGCCCCGTCGTCGCGGCTCTTCTGCTCCCAGTTCCCGTCCGGCGCCTCCTCCTTGCGCTCCTGGTAGCGGCCGCTGCAGCACGAGGCGATGAAGAGCTCGTGGAGGCCCCAGTACTCGATCTCCTGGCAGAAGGAGAACACGCACAGCTCCTCCATCACGTGCAGCCGGCCCGTGTAGTAGAAGTTGAGCACGTAGCGGAACAGGCACGGGTTGCGGTCGAAGTAGTACTCGCGCTCGGCCACGCTGTAGTCGTCGCACAGCTCCAGGATGGCCTCCTCCGAGCGGCAGGCCAGCAGCCGGCCCAGCCGGGTGTGCGGGAAGCGCAGGAGGGTGCTCTGGTCCACCGACTGCTTGAAGCCCCCCACGTTCAGGTTGACGAGCTCCTCGGCGGGTCCCGGGCGCCGGAAGAACTCACCGAAAACCATGGTGGACGCCGCGGGAGGCCCGGAGCGGGCTGGGCGGGGAGACGACGACGGGGCGGGTCGCGCGGCACCTGCAAAGGGACACACACGGGACGGCATGAGCGCTGCTGCGAGCTTGTGCATACCCCACCACACGCTTTCCAGGGGGGGCTGCCTTCAAGGCCCCAGGATGGGGGTTCAGAAACCCCTCTTTTAGGAAAAAGAAAAGGCAAAGGCGGACGTATCATTGTTTATTTCTTATTTCTCTATTTTAAAAAAAGGTAGAGAGCCGAAACCGGTGTGTGGCTCAGTGGATAGAGCATCGGCCTGCGGACTGAAGGGTCCCAGGTTTAATTCCGGTCAAGGGCACGAACCTGGGTTGCGGGAACATCCCCGGTAGGGGGTGTGCAGGAGGCAGCTGATGGATGTTTCTCTCTCGTTCATGTTTCTAATTCTCTATCCCTCTCCCTTCTTCTTTGTTAAAGATCAATAAAATATATTTTAAAAAAAAAAAAAGTAGCCGAAACCGGTTTGGCTCAATGGATAGAGCGTCGGCCTGCAGACTGAAGGGTCCCAGGTTCGATTCCGGTCAAGGGCATGTACCTGGGTTGCTGGCCATCCCCAGTAGGGGGCGTGCAGGAGGCGGCTGATGGATGTTTCTCTCTCATGGATGTTTCTAATTCTCTATCCCTCTCCCTTCTTCTTTGTAAAAGATCAATAAAATATATTTAAAAAAAAAAAAAGTAGCCGAAACTGGTTTGGCTCAGTGGATAGAGGGTCGGCCTGCGGACTGAAGGGTCCCAGGTTCAATTCCGGTCAAGGGCACGTACCTTGGTTGCGGGCACATCCCCAGTAGGGGGCGTGCAGGAGGTAGCTGATGGATGTTTCTCTCTCATGGGTGTTTCTAATTCTCTATCCCTCTCCCTTCTTCTTTGTAAAAGATCAATAAAATATATTAAAAAAAAAAAAAGTAGCCGAAACCGGTTTGGCTCAATGGATAGAGCGTCGGCCTGCGGACTGAAAGGTCCCAGGTTCGATTCCGGTCAAGGGCACGTACCTTGGTTGGGGGCACATCCCCAGTAGGGGGTGTGCAGGAGGCGGCTGATGGATGTTTCTCTCTCATTCATGTTTCTAATTCTCTATCCCTCTCCCTTCTTCTTTGTAAAAGATCAATAAAATATATTAAAAAAAAAAAGTAGAGAAATACATCCTTCCATCCTCCCCCCACAAAAAGCAATGCATTTTGGATCACTTACACGATACAAGCATCTCCAGTCTCAACCAGGGAATGCTCAGTGCCGATGGGATAGGCCAGTGCCCTCCAGCTGGTCGCTCATCGCTCCTGGTCCCCGGGGCTCTGCCATGCACCCCCGGAAACAGCTCCTTCCTCTGCCCTGCACCTTGCCCCCAACCCGCACATCACCAGGGGCTCCGCTCAGCTCTCCCCAGAGAGGCAGGTTTCCCCTCTGTTCCGAGGTCTGACTCCTTTAAGAGAAAGCCCTGTTCCCTGCGCTGGGAGCGGACCGTCAGGAGGATATAATTACCTCCCTGTCCTGAAGTACCCCGCATCTTAAAGGTCTCCTTACACTTCACGGGATGGCGTTTCAGGTGTCCCCACGGGGGAAGAAGCCTTTTTAAGTTAATTGCGCTATCAGTTTCCTGAGGCAAACGTTCTCTGACCTCCCCCGGCCCCTCACAGAGAGAGCTTCTCCCACACACACCCCCACCCCCCCAGTCTGTGGCACCCAAGTCTCTGGCCCAGTACACGGCTTGTGTTTAGTCCCGGCACTAACCAGAATGCACCAGACCCATTTCTCAGAGAGAGAAGAATGGATTTTGAGCATCAGCCAGTACAGTGATGTTTCCTCAGAACAGAGGATGCAGATAAAACAGAGGCAGGAGATGTCAGATGAAATGAGCAATAGGGGAAAGGGGAATTCTTTTTTTTTAATATATTTTATTGATTTCTTACAGAGAGGAAGGGAGAGGGATAGAGAGCAAGAAACATCAATGAGAGAGAGACATCAATCAGCTGCCTTCTGCACATCCTCTACTGGGGATGTGCCCAAAACCAAGGTACATGCCCTTGGCCGGAATCGAACCTTTCAGTCTGCAGGCTGACGCTCTATCCACTGAGCCAAACGGGTTTCAGCGGAAAGGGGAATTTTTGACACCAGGCACCAAAGCGTATGCCAAAGCCACTCTGTGCGTAGGTAAGTCCATACTTAATGTTGGACATTAAGTGAAACAACATATAACAAAACCAATTTTACCGGAGGCTGAATTGATAGGAACAAGAGTTAAGTTTCTCCCTGGCATCTGATCAAAGCAGTAACAAAATGGCATCAAACAAGATGACGCTGTACAACCACCTAGAGATCTGCTATAGGCAAGACCGCCGAACCATCTTCACTAGTGAGTGGACAGGGCTGTGTTTGTGACTGTGACTTAGAAAGACGCCCCTGTCTCCGGGTGGAGGATTGCAGGGAGACAGGCTGGGGCCAAGGACACAGGACTGCAAGAGAACAGGAAGGAGGTGAGAGGACCCAAACGCAGGCAGCAGGGGCATGTCCGAGAGGGAGGGACAAATGAAAGCAAAGTTTATAGCATTTATAGGCCTGACAGTTCTTGGTGACCGACTGGAAAGAAAGGGACAAGGAAGCGGAAAGGCTAACGGAGGGGGTGCTTTCTACTCTGCATGAGTGGGGATGGCGACACTGTTACAGAAAACCGGAATAACCAAACCTCGCTCGGAGAGTTTGGAGTGACATTTATATCGCGTGGGTCCAGAGGAAAATGTTTCTCAAATTCTGGGCCCTTATCGTAGAAGCAGGCCCACTATTATAGTTCTCAGGGGTAAATATAATTCCCTTCTTGACAATAACCAAGAGTCAATGATTTGACTCATGTACATAAAACCAGTGGGGAATGAGGTATCCATATTATATAAAAACCGCTGTTTGACATTTTAACCTTGCTATTGGCTTCTGTAAATGTTTGCTTGCTTAAATAATAAGGAAAACGAGACTATTCTCACTTCAGAGAGGCCATTAAACCTTCCCCGGGCAAAATGATCAGTGCTGGCACCAGGCCAGGCCTTTGGTTGAGGTCTCAAGGCCTCAGCACATAGGGGCCCTTTAAGAACTTGCAGAGGGGCAGGAAACATCTCCTATTTGGGAGACAGAGAAGGTGAAAACATATAAATAGAGAAAATTTCTGCATGTTGGGGCCGAGAATTTGAGAAACATTTTCCTCTGGACCCTCGTGTAATAAATGTCACTCCAAACCCTCCCAGCATGGTTTGATTATTCCGGTTTTCTGTAACAACACCATCAGAGGAGGAAACTGATAGAAAGTTATTTCTTTTTTTCTTTTAATTATTTTTTTATTGATTTCAGCGAGGAAGGGTGAGGGAGAGAGAGAAACATCAACGATGGGAGAGAATCATTGATCAGCTGCCTCTGGTACGCCCCACACTGGGGATTCAGCTCACAACCTGGGCATATGGCCTGACAGGGAATCAAACCGTGACCTCCTGGTCCATAGGTCGATGCTCAACCACTGAGCAATGATAGCTGGCCCAGGAAAGAATTTTTGAGCCCCTATGTTTACAGAAAGCCAAGGCTGTTGGGAAGACAAGTGCTTTCCCCTCAGAAAAGTACACACCAGAGGACACAGCCTTCTGTCCTCCATCCCCACAGGAAGCCTACGGTGATCAGGAAGACACGGACATTTTCTCCCGGGACACCATCTATGTGCTCCCATGAAACCAGAGACCACAGCATGGCCTGACACACCAGTGAATAGATTTGCTGACCTCTTCAAAAGACACGCTATTTTCCCCACCTCTGCTTTCTATTTTTAGTTAGATACCATCTTTGAAGAGCCTAAATCAGAGCTAATGGCTTGCTCCAAATATTTCTGGAACCTCATCTCTCTGAAAGCAGGCTTAAGCTCGTGGCCAGGAGAGGAGCGACACGCTCCCAGGAGCGAGCATTAGCTAAGCCGGCACTAAGACTTTAATGGATGTTATCTTCTGGGGGATTGTTTTTCATCTCCCCAGCTCCCCTGACAAAGCCCCCGCGCCAGAAAGCCAGAGTCTGCCTTCATGATCCTCTCTGCATACATCAGTCTCATAATCCCGGGCTATGCAATCCATTCCCCAATCACCCTGCAGTCCCTCCTCTAAAAATCACTGCCATCAGCCACAGCATCTCTTCTGGCCTGTTCCTCCCTGCTTTTTATTCACTCCGGAGCAGTGTAAAAGCTCATTATGAGGTGCCTTCGTTCCACAAACTCTAATCCCAAGAGCCACACGCATCCTGAAAGCAAAGGTTTCGTTCTGGGGGGCTTTCCAAAGACAGAGAAAGGAACACCTCTCTGGACGAGAACAAACGCTTCAGCTCAGAGGGCAAACTAGTTCTGTCCAAGTCACAGTGTGGGAATGCAGTGTCCATTTCCTGGGCTGTGTCCTATGGCACCCACGGCACCCACTGCACCCACTGCACCCACTGCAGGGGACCCGGTGAGCTCACAACCTGGGCATATGGCCTGACTGGGAATCGAACCGTGACCTCCTGGTCCATAGGTCGATGCTCAAGCACTGAGCAATGATAGCTGGCCTAGGAAAGAATTTTCCCACCTTTCCACACTGCGGGAAGGTTCCCTTACACGCCCACAGCCCCTCGCAAAGGCCAACATTCCTGTCCTCAGGAACTACCGTGGAATTTTGTAGAATTTTAAAGGTTGAACGGGCATCCTGCAGTGACTAAGGGTGAGAGCAGAAGCTTCAAGCCAGAGGTGCTAATGCCCACCCTCATGCTCCCGACAGCACACTGGCTCTCATGTGCAAAGTGCCATCCAGAAAAGCAGATACTGAGCATCATTACTTGCAAGATTCCTATCATCCGGCCAGCATTGAACAGCCAATCACTCACTTCTATTCAGAAAACATTTGCTAGTTCAAAGGTAACCTCCAGCTGTTTATAGATTATTTATGTATTTTATTATTTGTATACATATTACTTATATGTTGTTATTTATGTGTGTATAAATAGTAAATATAGATTTATATAGGAAGGTATATACATAAAGATATATACATATGTGTGTATACAGTAAACTATACACATACTAATTAAAAATAAGTCAATTCTCTGTAAGTGTGCAAAACTGTTCTAATTCTGACTCAAAATATAGAAAAAAAATAACAAAAAAGTACAATTTATTACATAATAGTAAAAAATTTTATGGAAAAAACATACAAATAAGCAGCATTAAAAGGAAAATATGGAGGGAAAATATTTGCCACTTACAGCACAGACAAGAGGTCAGCATACCTTCATAAAAAACATAATGACCATTAGATCGAGAAGAAAGGAGCAAAAACAAAAACAGAGAAAAATGGACAAGAGATACAAACAGGAAGTTTACAGACAAATGCAAATGAGCCTGAAAACAGGAAAAAATAGGATCCACTCTGCACGTGGTAAGATAAATGCACATGGAAACTATGCTATCGTATCATGTGTCATCTCGTTGAAAAAATCCAAAACTTGGACTCCATGGCCGAGTGACATGTCTGTAGGTGGGAATGCAAGATGAAAGGGACTCGAATGGAGGGAATTTGGTAAGAACCGCATTAAGCTTCCCCTTAACCCGGCAGGCCCTCTTCTAGAAGTGTCCCCCAAAGGCAGACAGGCAAAAATGGAAAACACTTGCATAACCAGATGCAACCCAAATATCCATCACTGGAGAGGTGGCTGAATCAGCAATGGCCTCTCTCTCTCTATGGTGTGATGCCTAGGCTGCATTAGTTAAAGTGGGGCAGGAGAAGGTGTGTGTGGATATATACCTACACACGCATATACACACACATATGCTCATGGAAATAAAAGAAATAGTGAGAAGATGAATGAAAAATTAATGAAATGCTTCCCTACGTGGGGAGAGAGGGAACAGGACACTGGAGACAGTCTGGAAACCTGGGAACCATGCAGTTTTACATAATCATGAATTAAATACAAATGGAAAAGACAATCCCTAATAATTTAATCTTACTGTGTATTCGGTTGGTCATTAACCTCAGGAAGATGAATCATTTCAAGGTGTGTGGTGTTTTTAAAGGAATAATTTGACTGTACTTAGGTATATACCCTAGGGCCGTGATCAACAAACTAGGACTCATGAGCCACATGTGGCTCTTTGGCCCCTTGAGTGTGGCTCTCCCACAAAATACCATGGCCTGGGCGAGTCTATTTTGAAGGAGTGGTGTTAGAAGAAGTTTAAAAAATTGGCTCTCCAAAGGAATTTCAATCGTTGTACTGTTGATATTTGGCTCTGTTGACGAATGAGTTTGCCAACCACTGCCCTAGGGCAAATAAACTATAGGAATCTTGAAACATTTTTGTTGCCGTATTTTCATATAAGACAACCCCCAACTTTTCCAGTTAAAATATAGGGTTTGGGATATACCCGCCCTATAAGACCTGATGAATTGTGATATATTCATACAAGGAACACTACACCAAAATAAAAAGATGACCCCCGACTTTTGAGAAGATTTTCCTGGGTTAAAAAGTCATCTTATACACCGGAAAATATGGTATTTATATTGATATAATTATTCTGAAACTTTTATGCTAACACATTAGGTAACACAAAGTAAGTTTTTTATGGTGATGTTATTAAGAACCCCCAAGATGCAGGGTGCAAAATAAAAAAAATCAAACATAAAAATCAAAGAAATTTAAGTGAAAGCCTGATGATCCTAAATTGAAATTGGGACTATCAGGACCAACTCACAATTTCTTTTTTTGCAAAAAGAAATTCTTATTTCCACCGAAAAGGCTTAGAACAAAATGGCCGACATAGTAAATGCCATCATAAAGTTCACTCCCAGCACTAAAACACTTATCTCACACCTGCTCTCCTCTTTGGAATCACCCTCAGCCAAAGAGCTCTGCCTCCCTCAAGGTCATACTCCCTCCCCAGGTCAGCTCACCCCGGATGGCTCACTTATGAGGGGGCTCTGAGGACCCGGCACCCTCTTCTCAAGGTAGCAACCCAGCTCCAGAGCTTCCCATCAGATTAGCTGAGGTTTCCATCGCAACTGCATCACGGTTCAGCCCAACGCCATTCCTTCACTTCCCTCAGGGGTTGACCCCCAGGACACCCCCCAACACACTTCCCACACATACATCTCTGTCTTCGTCTAATTCCCAACCAAAGCCTTCAAACCAAGAATAATGAGCGTGTGCAGGTGGAGGCATCAAAATACAATTTCTTACTAAAAACAATCAGGGCTCCTTGGAGAAATATGTTGGTCCCAAGTCTAGGGCGAGAAACTTAGAAGGTAAACCTGTAACATCTTGTTTAGCAGAAAGCAAGGAAACGAACAAGGCCAGAGGAAGAATTAAAATGAATCAGGAGACTCTGGTCAAAGATGGGAAATCTGTACTTCGAAAAGAACACACATCTTTAATGCACAGAAACACATCCAGTTAAAAACCCTAAGTTCCTAATAGTATTTTTAAAAAGAAAATAAAAGAAACACACTGGTTAGTACCTTTGGAAGGTACTAACAAGCCAACTCATTATTCTGGAATGTGAGAAATATAGCAAAAAATCAAACATTCTTCATGAATTGTACCTTACGAGAACCATGGAGTAGTTAGTGAAGAAAGTTTTTCTTTATAAAAATATGCCCATAATTCAACAGAAAACAATTAAAATGGTATGCTAGAAAGTGTTTATTTATAATGAAAAGCACAAACAGGTTAAAAGCAAAAATGAGTAGGCGAAAGAGAATAGGAGTGACTATACTGCTATCACATAAAATAAAATTTAAAACAATAATTGTTACTAGAGATCAAGATAATTTTATAATAACAGAAGAGTCTAGTCATCAAAAAGACAAATAATTATAAAGATATATGTATCTAGAAATAGGGCCCCCAAATACTATTTCTATCTGAAAATGATATGATCAGGCATACAGAAAATCCTATAGAATCTACACATGAAAATTATTAGGATACATAAGTTCAGCAATGTTGCAGAATACAAAATTTAAAAAAATCAATTGTATTTCTATACAATAACAATGAGTAACACATATATAAAATTAAGAAAGAAATTCCATTGATAATAGCATTAAACTGAATTTAGGGATAATTATTTTTCAAGTATATTTTATTGATTTTTACAGAGAGGAAGGCAGAGTTAGAAACACTGATGAGAGAAATATTGATCAGTTGCCTCCTGCATACCCCTTAAATGGGGATTGAGCCTGCAACCGGGATACATGCCCTTGACCGGAATTGAACCTGGGACCCTTCAGGCCAACACTCTATCCACTGAGCCAAACCAGTTAGGGCAAGAATAATTTTTTTTTTTAAGTGCTGCAAATTTTTACAAATGAAAACTACAAGATACTATTGAAGGAAATTAAAAAAGGCATAAATAAATGGAAAGACATTCCATGTTCATAGATTTGGAAGATTTATTATTGTTATAATGGTTAAGATTCCCCCAAATTAATCTATAGATTCAGCACAATCCCCCCTTTTTTTTCAGAAAATTACAAGCTAATTCTAAAATTCATATGGAAATGCAAAGGACCCAGAATAGCCAAATGATCTTGAAAAAGAAGAATAAATTTAGAAGATACATAATTTATTATTTCAAAACTTGCTACAAAGCTATAGTAATCAAGAAAGTTCGTACTGGCATAGGACAGTCAGGTAGATTAAGACAACAGAATTAGTATCCAGAAATAAGTCCATACCTATGGACAACTGATTTTCTACACGGATGTCAAGACATCCAATCTTTTCAATGAGTGGTATTGAGACAATTGGATAGCCACGTGTCAAAGAATGAAACTGGATGTCTACCTCACACCGTATACAAAAAATTTAACTTAAAACGGATCAAAGACCCAAATGCAGGTATCAAAACCATAAACTTCCATAAGAAAACGTTTTTAATTTTCCTGAACTTGGACTAGGTAATGCCTTTTTAGATATGATACCAAAATCACCACGAATATAAGAAAAACAGATAACCAACTTCAGTAAAATTAAAAATACTAGGCTTCAAAGGCAAATGCCAAGTACCAAGAGCCTTTTCACCCTTCAATGCCCAGCAGGTATCATTGAATGAATGAATCCTGGACAGCAGCAGATATCACGGAATGAATGAATCGTTTCCTGTAATTCGCCAACAATCCTAAGATCTCATACCCCCATGTTGCACACAGGGAATCCTGAACGTGGGTACTCACCGGAGCCCCAGGTCACCCTATTCCAGAACTCCAAAACCCAGCTTTTATTCGGTGAATCCTGTTGAGGCAACATTATCCAGCTTTTATGGGGCAGACTCTCCGCTTTGCCTCAAAAAATGAGTATTTAATTTCTTTTTCATAAGGTGGGAGGAAGGAGAGACTGGGTGATCTTTGAATTTACATATTTTATCGATACCCTTATTAAAGAACGCCATACTCTTTGGTAAGGGATTTTTGTCACTAGCATGCCAAAAAGCACACAGGATCTCAAATTGGGGACATCTGTGCATGCAGAAGGCATGTGGACACAAGGTATAAGAAGCAATTACAGTGGTACCTCGAGATACGAGTGCCCTAACATACGAGATTTTTGAGATATGAGCCATCGAGCCAGCGATTTTTGCTTTGAAATACAAGCAACATTCGAGATAGGCCGGCTGCACACGACCCACCAGTTTACCGCGACTCGAGCGTCTCATAGTTTCCCACGCTTCAAGGTTACAACTAATTAAACTCGTATCTCGAGGTACCATTGTACTTGGATTCTCTTCCTTAAGAAAAGGTTAGGTCCCTGCTACTGCCCATCCCAACCACCTGTGCTGAGGACACTCGAGGCTGCATTTCGCCACCTTGTGCCTGTTGGAGTTGGTAAAATGAAAAGAAAGACTGAGATGTCAGAGGTCCAAGCTTAAAAGAAAAACTGCATCGGTCCGCTCCTCTCCAAGTGATACCTGCAGAGCCTTCTCAAAGCCCTTAACCTCTTCCCTCTTTCTCCACTTCTTGCTCTCAAACTCACTTGAAGAGTGCTCTCAAAGCTGGGTATATTCCAGGCTGACACATCTGTGTGCACACGTGTGCATCAGTGGCTTTGACATGCACTTGCTTTGCTCAGAAAAGTAACACAAGTATAACAAATCAAGCCAGTTTTCAATTGGGTAAAAGCACTTTGTAAAGTCAATGTCATAAAAGGAAATGGAAACCTAGATTCCTTTTTCTTTCACTCTTCCAAAATCTACATTAGTCCTTTCATCAAAGAAAAAAAATGGGGGGGCGTTTTTTAAAAATATATCTTTATTGATTTCAGAGAGGAAGGGAGAGGGAAAGAGAGATAGAAACATCAATGATGAGAGAGAATCATTGATTGGCTGCCTCTTGCATGTCCCCCAGTGGGGATCAAGCTGGCAACCCAGGCATGTGTCCTTGACTGGAATCGAACCTGGGACCCTTCAGTCCACAGGCTGATGCTCTATCCACTGAGCCAAACCAGCCAGGGCTTTTTTTTTTTTCTGCATTGATACTGCCTTCTTTTTCTGGTACATCCTTCTAAACAAGCAGCATTTTATTCTATTAATTTTTTAAATCATTTATGTCTTTTAAAAGCATAGGTCATATTAACTTCTATTTCTGTCCATGCCATGTGAGAATATTCCAAATAAAACCAAGAAAATGTAAAGAGAATTGAAAATCTAAACTCAGTCTTCACCCATGGACTGAGCACCCCCATCACCCCAGGCACCTTCCCCAGCAATGACCTTCTCTTATAAGAAGACCCCGGTGTACCTGCATGTGGCACATGTAAATGGCAGGGCACATCAGGAGTCAAGGTTTGTGCCAAAGAAGAACACACAAAATGTCCATGGGGTTACACAGTCCCCCTGTCTGTGAACTTGGAAATGAAGATGCTAGTGGTCCTTGGTTCAGGCCTTCCTCAAGCAGTGTTTTTACTACAGCTAACAGAGTGCGATTCTGAAAAAGACATCGCTCTTTATGAGACAGCTAGAAACACATGCCAGAGCACAGAACACACGAAATTTCAAAGAGCCTTCTGGATTTAAATCTCTGTTTCCAGGGACCAGTGTTCTCGGGGTCACCTCAAGCTTTGACCTGGAGCCACCCCTTCAGTCACCTTCCAAATAGTTCAGCCCCGCCCAGTGAGGAAGGCTGGAGAGAATGGGGATTCCACCAGCCAAGCAGACATCAAGGAGAGGGCCTCGTCAGTCTGTTCCACCTCTGACACGTCTGACCGCATGCGCCTAGCGGGCAAGCCACCACTGGCACAGGTCCAAGTACTCACCGAGCCCCAGATCACCCTATTCCAGAATATTCATAACCGAAACCCAACTTTGATATGGTGAACTGGATGAAATAAATGCACTGAGTCCCCTAATCCATGCTGAACTAAAGACAAGAGCAAAAAGCTAGGACTCGAAAACTTGGATTTGAGTTGCTATCTCCCGGCTACATGACCTTGGGAGGGTAGATTATTGATCTATAAGAGGTGACACTAGTGTCCAGGTGAGGGAGTCCTGGAGAATCGGCATACTCTTAGGTCAAACTAATAGTCCCCCCCAACTTCCCAACTCTACTCCACTTCTCCCCACAGTCACTCAGGTGCACTTTTATTTTAGTACCCCCCTCCGACCCCACACACCCCCACACACAAGATACTGTAATGTGTTTTATAATCGTCCTAACACACATCCCAAGTCTGCTCACTGCCATCACTAGACTCCAAGCTCTTTCATAGAAGAGAGTATGTATTGTCATCTCCACAGCCCCAGCCCCTGGTGCTAACAGTCTAGTGAAACAGTCTAATTATCTGGAATAATTAACAAAGGCTACAATGCGTTTGTCAACAAATTAACAGAAAGATCAAACCAGGCAGGGCGATTTGGAAAGCCTCCGGTGGCCAAACAAGTCAGTTGAACAAAGGAAGTGGGTTGGTTGGGGACTGTCGTAAGCTGTCCACCCTCTTTAAAGAGGCAGAGGCTACCCAGGCCTGATTCTTTGTGGGAAGAGCTGAAGCATCCATCTTACGTAAAAACTGCTGTTTGAAATTTTAACCCTGCTATTGGCTTCTGTAAATGTTTGTTTGCTTCAATAATAAGGAAAAATGAGACTCTTCTCACTTCAGAGCGGCCATTAAACCTTCCCTGGACAAAATGATCAGCGCTGGCACCAGGCCAGGCCTTTGGTGGAGGTCTCAAGGCCGAAGCACATAGGGGCCCTTTAAGAACTTGCAAAGGGGCGGGAAACATCCCATATTTGGGAGACAAAGAAGGTGAAAACATATAAATAGGGAAAATTTCTGCATGTCGGGGACCCAGAATTTGAGAGACATTTTCCTCTGGACCCGCATGAAATAAATGTCACTCCAAACTCTCCGGGCATCGTTTGGTTATTCGGGTTTTCTATAACAGAGAGGGCCATGTAGGTGTATCTCTGGTGTCCGGCAGAACCTGAAATCCTGTTTTCCATGTGGGATAGCCCAAGGTTAATTAAACTGATCATTTGCAACATGACGTGGCTCAGATGAAAATGTGTCCCTGGGCCAGGTACTTCCTATCTGTCCCCAATCTGTGACCTGAGCCAGACTCTTACCTACCCCAGCTCCCTGGCATCCATTTTTTAAAAATTTTTTTTATTAATGTATTACATGTATACATATGTTGCCATTGCCCCCCCCCTCTCACTTCCAGGCATGCCCTAACTCCCCAGAGTCTTGAGTCCATTGGTTGTGCTTATATGCATGCAGACAAGTCCTTCAGTTGATCTCTTATCTATCCCTCCTCCCCCTAACCTTCCTGCTGTAGTTTGACAGTCTGTCTGATGCTTTACTGTCCCCGGCACCTGTTTTAAGCCGGACCAACTCAAATGGACACAAACAGAATCTTGCCACAAAAACAGTCGGGTCACTCGCTTAAGTCTCAACCACAAATGTCAAAAAGTGGGGGGAGAGGGGCAACGTGAACGCAGAATCTTCCTGGGCTGGTCTACGCATCCCCCGATACAGCTTCAACCTAACCCTTCCTGCGGCTGATGCTCTCCCTTCCTCCTGAGTCACCTGCCCCACAGCCCAGGGATTTCGCCATCTACACCGTCTGCCTGGTGTGCGGCCTGCATCTGTGTCACGTACCGGAAGGTCCATTCTCCCCTTCCTCCGGACAAGTAACGGTGCCGGAGAAAGTAGACCACGAGAGAGGAGCTCTTACCCTTGTGGTGTTGATGTCACACACTCTGCCCTCATCCTGGCCAGTGGGATGTCCATCGTCATCCGAGAAGCTCCTTCCTGCTTCCCCCTCTGGAGTGGGCGGTGCACAGAGGCATTTAGTGGCCACCGAGAAGAGAAGAATCCTCCGGTTGTGCAGGGCCGCCGCCAGGAAGTCGCTCTCCCCTGCGGGAGAAACCATCCGTCAGGTTTCAGGTTTTAACTCCATCGAGGAAACACACCCAAGACAGGACATTCCATCTCAGGCTCAGCACAGGGTGGGGAGCCCCTATCTCAACCCCCCCCCCCTAACTCTTAGGGAAGGGGATGTCTGTTCTCTCCATGGAACCATCACCCGCACTGGACTCACGGATCAAGAGGCATCAGCTCAGGATTTACAACCGTTCCCAGGCTAAGGGCTCTCAGATCTTGATGAGAGTGGACACTTGGGGAGTCTCCAGGGACACCCCCCCCCCCAAGCCAACAAAATAAGGCACTGGAGTCGGGACCGCTGTCACTCCTCTCCCACACAGTTTTCCTCCAAGAGTGTTGTTCTCCTAGCTGATTCATCAAGGAGCTACTTAGCAAATCTCTAATGAATACATTTTCATTCATTCCCACGGCCCGGGCTCTGAGTGTGACTGCCCTAATAGAATTAACACTCCTGCTCTAATTTAAAATCAATAGGTTTCCGAGGCTGGCCAAATTCCATTTGCTTTATTTTTTTTTTCTCCCCTGTTATATTTCACCGATTAGAAATGACTATACGTGCTGGGTCAGAGTCCTCTGATGAATGCATGGGTGTCTGCAGGCGTGTCTGCATGCTTGTGTGCGTGTCTGTGCATGTGGGAGGGGGTGTATATGGAGGGAGAATCAGGTCTGTATCAAAACAAATAAAAGCACACATTTCCATTCTCTCCCTGAAAAAAAATAAGCCAAAAAATGGCAGTTCCCCAAAAGGTAAGCCTTGCCTCCTGCGGACACATTCCCAGAGCTTTCTATTAGCATCTAAGCACCCGCCCATCGATTTTCCTGTTTTCCAGTCCATGCCGGGTCCCCAGGTGTGGGTCTGAGGAGGAAGGAGGGAAGATTGATTCGGAGCTTCAGAAAGAGAGTTGCCTCTGGCGATGTCCGCCATGGAGCCAGCGTTCCTCATCATTAAGGTCTGCAGGGCCTCCGCCAGGCCTGGGATCGAAAACCACATTCAGAGCCGCCCTCTCCACCCAGGAGCCCCGGCCCCAGACCACACGGGGACAAAGCAGGTGTCCTGGCAGCATCAGGAGCAAAGGAGAGGAAGCAAAGCAGGACCGTTCCCAGGCTGGCCCCACAAACAAGGGCAGGCCGTCCTTCAGTGACCCCCTCAGAGAGTTCTAAGGGAGGGATCCCCGAAAACACGCAGCTCCTCCCCACTGAACTTCTGAGAGATGGTACTTCACAGAAGAGGTGGAGAAATCTCAGCGGGGATCAATAAAACCGACCCAGGAGTGAAAATAATCCTCCTCTTCTTTCCTCCTCCTCCTCCTATTCCTCCTCATCCTTTTTCCTCCTCCTATTCCTCCTCCTCCCCCTCCTCCTATTCCTCCTCCTCCTATTCCTCCTCCTCCTTCTTCTTCTTTCTCCTCCTCCTCCTCCTCCTATTCCCCC